>VCAZ01000005.1:7923389-7945889 GCA_005784505.1 Bagarius yarrelli
AAGAAATAAGAGCAAATGAATAAAGTATATGTACCTATTAAGGTATTGGACTGCTAATCGGACCATCATTTGTTTAGTTTCAGGCACCTCCAATCTGCTGGGGCTGGGCCCCTGAGCAAGACCCCTAACCCCAGTGGTAATAATTGCCCCCCTTTAATTGGTTTGGGCCACCTGCCCCTTAAAATGTCTGTGTATGGACCTGCTTACACTCACAACATCAAAAAAAACCTTTAGAATTTTTCTTTATCGATTATTTTCTGCTGCATTCTTTAATTAAAAAATGGAAAAAAGTGTTTTTAATTTTTAGAAGAATAATAAAAAGTGTGACTTTGTTTTAAGCTTTAATGTCCCCCTTAAGGGGCTCGATTCCCTCATCCATTCTGTCATCACTACTCCATTAAATCCCAGCCCTCAGATTCTCCGAGTGGTTTCAGAGCTCCTACATGGAATTCCTTTCGCTGTGGGCTCAAACTGCTCGTTTCCAGTCAGGATATAATGAAGTGTGTATCATCAGAGCTGCACAGCTTCTCTGACATCACACATTAAAGCTACTAATAGTTGTTTTAATTAGCTTTAAAAAATTAGCTTAATTTATTTTAGTTTTTTAAATAAACCTTGCAGATGTGTGATTGTCAGAGCCGTTAGAAAAGTAACTGACCAATCAGAATCGAGAATTTAACAGCTTGGTAGGACAAAAAAAAATAATTTTTATTTATGTTACCTCAGTTTTTAATTTAACGCAAAGTTGAGTTTTAATGAGTTTTGATTTATATAATTATTCTATAATTAGCTACTTATAAATAGCTAGAAAATGCTAATTTCGTTTATTTTAGTTTCTTAGAATTAATCTCGCAGCTGTCCGTTGGTGAAAAATAACCGGCCAATCAGAATCGAGAGTTCAACATCATTAAAACTAGACTTTTGATATATAGAATAATTATTTAAATTCCAAAATTCCAGTTTTAATCTTTTATTTCTTTACTACACATATTTGTAACTGGTTTTAACTCATTAACACTAAAATGTTCAACCAAAAACTTGCGTTTAAGTCGAAAATGTATTCCTTTTTCTTACATCATTGTTGAAGGTTAGCCTAGCCTAAAATAAGCTAGCTTGCTAGCAGACTTGCAAAAAACCCCCCCCAAAAATAGTGCTAGCTTGCTGATGTGGGCCTGTAGTGTAAATTTAGTTTTTATTTACATGTTAAATGTCTTCATGAAATTTGCATAATAATAATAATAATAATAATATAACAATTAATAAAAAATAATAATTAGTTTTAACTTAGCAATTGGGAGGTAACATCATTATTAGCAGGCTAATCTTGCTAAATCAGTGAAGAGTTTTTTTTGTCTTTTATGCTTATATTTCTTCATTTTTTTAGGTTTATATATTAGATCAAGAATAAAAATTCTATGATAGGCAGCCTGTACATAAGCTAGGAACATTTTCCGGAACCGTTTTTATATAAAGTATCCACGAGATCTTTCCTTAGAGCGCGATCAGGAAGTAGGAAAAAAAATCGCTGCCACTAATGAAAGCGTACGGCGAGCTGCGAAGGCGGTGTAATGACAGAGGAAATGCTACTCCAATGCTACAAGGAGAGGGATTTGCTTCTTTTCATTTTCTTTTTTCAGCTGGGATCCATCTTACAGAAGACCACCATCTGTTCTGTGCCCTGTTTTTGCTCTACAGTGAAACGAAAGACGGCATTTAAAGAATAATACGACCTAAGCGACTGTTTCAGTGACTGTTCTGCCTCTATAAACTCCTAGTTTGCTGTTTATTAATAGTTAGTAAGGAAGTTGTTAAGTTTAGGTATTAAGGGTAGGAATACGGGATTCAGTATATGCTTATGAATATTAAGACTAAAAAGTACTAATAAACAGCAAATATGCTAGTAATATGAAGGCTAATAAGCAACTAGTTAAAAGTAAGAATTGCTTTCTAAACTAAAGTGTTAACTTATAAAACAAAGCAGTTTGCAGATATAGAAAAACGATGATTAACTACGTTCTCCCTTAAAGCTAAGCTAGCAATCATTCAATACATTCAGCTGAGCTAGCAATCATTCAATACATTCAGCTAAGCTAGCAATCATTCAATACATTCAGCTAAGCTAGCAATCATTCAATACATTCAGCTAAGCTAGCAATCATTCAATACATTCAGCTAAGCTAGCAATCATTCAAGCAATCAGCTAAGCTAGCAATACATTCAATACATTCAGCTAAGCTAGCAATCATTCAATACATTCAGCTAAGCTAGCAATCATTCAATACATTCAGCTAAGCTAGCAATATCAGCTAGCTTTATTACCCTAGTCTAAAATAAGTTAGCGGATTAAATAATTAAATACTAGCCTGCTGCTGTGCAACCCAAGCCACTGGCTTTATTTACACACTGCAAGAATGTATTGCAACAGTCTTATTGACTTGGTGATAGCTAACTTGCTAGCAAACGTTGCACGTTAGACACTGCTGTAGACGTAACGCTGTTGTTAGCAGGCGAATCCTTGGCGTTATAAGGTTAAATAAATAATAGAAATGTTAATTTCAATACAAAAATTCACTGTGACAAAAAGTTAACATTTTATTATCTAAGTCTGTGTCTGCATGATCCAGCGAGTGACTTTCCATGGCACGGTTAATGTGTGGGGGTTTTTTTTTGCCCAGAAAAGACATCAGGGGGTTAAAAAAAGGAAGTCCAAACCCTACAAACCCCAGGACACACCCATCACACAGCTAAAGTTAGTTACAATGCACTGTAAAGATTGACAAGGACATTTTTAGGCCAGAACACACACACACACACACACACACACACTAACAACAGACGGTCCTTTCCCATGCTAAGCAGATGGAGTTGAACATGTCTATAGCCCCGAGCTGAATTGTGAGCTTTACCTGGAAGGTAAAGGAAAGGCTGGACTTGGGAGTTGTGGGAACCTGAGCATGGACACGGACATGAACAGCGATTACAGAGACTAAGACGCTGCAGTAAATTAGTCAGGGATTCCACCTGTCAGTCCCTACAGTGTAATTAGCGAAATTAAAATCCAAAACCGTGCCTCCGATTACGGGTGGGTAATTTCATTCAAATACTAATTATTTACAAATTGATTATTAAAACCTGGTAGCTGAAGATTGTTTTAAAATTTACACACCAAAAAAATCCCAACACCTACACCCGCCGTCGCCTCTTCTTTATGGAACATTTTATTTCCCAAGTGCCTTTACAAGCCCACTATTTATAATCGGCTCCATGGAGCACAAGGTAGAAACCCTTCCATCATGCTATGACTGTGTGAACACCGACTAAACACGCCACAGCTGTCGGGCTGATCCAGTTAACCTTCCTGTGGTCTTTGGGTCCAGTGCGACCCGTTTTTGGTACAATTTTACATGGGAAGCAAATACATGGGGTAAAAACATATACTGTACATCAGTCATGGTTGATTCATCTGGTACCACCAGTATGTGTAATTTGTATGTGTATTGTTTTTAATAAGGTCCATAATCCAAATTCTGAAAATCGAATCCTGGATTAAAAAAATGCATGTTTATATAGATCAACTTACATTTATCTTATTTTGTTAAGACTGCTCAAGGACCCAGCAGTGACAGTTTGGTGGTGCTGGGAATTGAACCCACAATTTTTTTTCTTTTTTTTAGCAGAACAACATCGTAAAGACCTTGCTAGCACTTCCCGAGATCTTAAGTTGTAGTAGGAGTAGTAGGAATATAGGGATGGGGTAGCTCATTAGTTAAGGCGTTGGACTGCTAATTGGCAGATTATAGGTTCGATTATCTGGACTACCAATATACTACTTTCCCTGAGCAAGACATTTAACCCTTGAGTGATAAATAAACACATTTCGATCAGGATTTGGAAAAGGGTGTTTGCTAAATGCCATAAATGTAAACTTACCAATGACGAATTGTTCTTGAACGATTCGTTAATTTTGAATCTTTATTGTGATTCGGAGAGACTGAGTCGTCTTGGAGAGTGATTCGTTTTAGTCGCGCATGTGGATCTCTCTCCGGCTCAGGGTGCATTGGGTAAAACATTTATTCCTTTTGCTGAATGAGACTCAAATGTCTGAGTCGGTAAAATGAGCCGAACTTCCCATCAGCGTCTAAAAAGATTTTTATTTTTATTTTTTGTTTTAGTTCAAGCTGTATCTCGTATATATCTGTATGAATAGCAAATAAAAATATTACATTCCCAAACTTTAATGCTTGATTGACTTCATGTTTATATCATTTGTCCCTTAGGACCCTTCATTTCTCGTTATTGGTTACTTCTTTCTACACTTAGAGCTTACGTTGGCAGACTTCTTGTTCAGCTCAACACTACCAAACGTTTAGGTATCATGTTGCTCTCCTAACTGCACCCCCCCCCCCTTAAACAGCAGGAGTGTCTTTAAATCCTGATCTCGGACCCAAAACAGCCTAAACGATGGGATTTACAAAAACTCTTTGCTCCCGTTGCGCCGCCTCAATTGTTCAGCATCTGTTAATGTCGTTAGCCAAGTGAGTCGGTGGTGTTGTTAGTGCCTGAAGGCTCTTAAAAGGATGATATTCCCTTATCTTCAGGCTTGTTTTAGCATGTCGAGGTATTAACATATAAATAAATACATTCAGCGATTTATTAGTACAAATATTTAGGAATGATATTCATGATTACTTGGTGGTTGAGACACAGCTTTTGGATTCCCGGTTGAGGGTAAACTAACCTTTGACCTGCACCCACATGACACGGCTTTCATCTGAGTTGTCTTTGAACACACCCTGACCTTTTCTCTTTACCCAAAGTATCACTGAGAAAGTAGCACTCACTCCAAGCCTCAACCCACCCACCGACCTTTGACCAGCGACTGATGCATGAGAGAGTGCGAGGACAAGAAAGGGCCACACTCTGATTTATGACCTTCTGGTGCTATCTGATATCCAAGATAGAGCAAGAAGAGGTGATTGGATCCATTTGCGTTCTCCGATAGTTTTGTGATGCTCTGAAGAAGACTATTCATTTATCCGTAGTTCAATGGGTCACGTTTCAAAAACTGGCTGGCGAGTCGGTGATCACAAATCTTTTAGGCAGACTGATACTTTCAAGCCGCCTAGTGGAGTAAATCTAACTACTAGGGTTTATTTATTGGATTTTTAAGAAATATCAACCAACTCTGATTGCTACAAAATACTAAAACTGGAGACTCCTTCCATTAATGGAATAGAAAAAAATATTAAGCAAAAAGGAATGAGAATTTTAGTGGGGCTCAAACAATAAAAAACTTCTAGTTGCTATAAAATATAGATGGGAACAGGAAGTACTTATCAGATACAAATGGATAAAAAAATACAAGTTATTTCATTGTGTATTAAAATTTTATTTACTGCAAATGAGGTAGAAATTAAATATAATACTCTAGTAGAATTTTGCTTTTACAGGAAAAGAATCAACTGCTAACCCGACTCAGCTTAGAAGCCAACTAAAGTTGACACATATGACTGCAATCTCTTCAGTTGTTTTAAAGTCATCATCTGATTGGCTGGATTTTACAGTATTTCCTGAGTGACATCACACCACCCCAAGCGACATCACACCACCCTAAGTGATATCATACTGCTCTGAGCGACATTACACCACCCAAAATGACATCATACCACCTTGAGCGGCATCACACTGCTCTGAGTGACATCACACCACCCTGAATGACATCATACCACTTTGAGCGGAATCACACTGCTCTGAGCAACATCACACCACCCTGAATGACATCATACCACCTCGAGCGGCATCACACTGCTCTGAGCGACTCACACCACCCTAAACGACATTATACCACCTCGAGCTACCATCACACCAACTTGTAATTAAATATTTTGCCACAAATATTTGTGCTGGTGCCATTACCCGGTGCAAATGGACAGAAAATAAGATAGGACTAGTCTGTTACCACTTATTTCTAATCAGGGTCTTGGGGAAGACCAGCTGTCATAGAGTGAAAGGCAGGGGTCACCCTGGACAGGTTGTCAGTCCATCACAGGGTCAAATACAGACAAACAACCACACACACACACACGCGCGCGCACACACTTACCTATGGGCAATTTAGAATTAACAATCAATCTAACATAACATGTTTTTGGACTGTAGGTAAGCGGAGAACCCAGAGTAAACCCACACAAGCATGGGGAGAACATACAAACTCCATACGAACCTGGGACCTTCTTGCTGAGAGGCAACAATCACATTAGTGACTAACATATAGAAAAGAATCTACATAAAATAAAGGTGGAACAGGAATTCTTTTTTTTGCTCTGTTTTTGCTCTACATGAATGAAGCTACTGTCAGACCATCTCAAAACAAAGATCTCTCACAGGTGTGCATCTGTGCTTCCTGTTTCTAATTCTGTGGTTGTATAGCATCGCCCTCCACCTCTGACACAAACACACAATCCCGGTACTGTCCCCTTAACACACCGCAGACTTAAATAAGACAGACAGAAATTATAAGTCTAGGCCACAATACACATTCTCTCTCCCTCTCTCTCTCTCTCTCTTTCTTTCTCAGTGAATCTTCTTCTCGCATATTTTTTCTCCATGTCTCTGCCTGAGTCATACACATCTCTGTGTTAGGCCTGGATGGCACTGCCATGTTAGAGTTGCTGGCGCAAAAGAATTAGGTCAGATTTGCCACATTCCACAAACCCGGCTGTGCCCACAGTGCCCTTTTTTTTGCCCACAGTCTCTGTTAATCACCAGGCTGCAGTTTAGTCTACGCCGTACCGTTGGCGTGCAACAAATAGCAGTGTCTTGTTTGAACCATGGGCGTTTTCTGAAGTCACTAATAATCTAAGCTTGCATCATTCTTTTAGATTAACCCACTGCTTCTTTTACGGTGCCAAAAATAGATACTGGTTCCTCCGGTCGTCTTCAGAATATAAGAATAGTAACAGGGTTTAGTAGATTTGAGTTAACATATAATTAGCTTTAGATGTGGTCAAAGTATTAAATTGAATACTACATCCTCTTCAGGCTCCATTTTTTAGCACAAAAGTATTTCAACCGGTGATGTCACAGTGTCCTTTTTTCTAATTGGTTAGAAGTTGATGATTCATTAGGATGCTCTAAAAATAGTGTTGGATGGTAACGTATTGTTTCTATGGTAACATAGATTTGGTAGATTATGGTAATTATATTTGTTATTAAATTAAAAAAAGGAACAACGCAATATTATATTAACGGGATGCACAGACAGGCATTGGTGTGAAAAAAGCAACCTTTTATAGTGTCCAAATAATCAATAATTAGTAATTAATTAGTCATATTAGTAGCACGGGGGGCCCCCAAAACAAAAGTCTGGTGCAGCCAATTAGTAATCTTGTTAATGTGGTTTCTGACACTGTTGGTTCTGCAGAAGAGTCAGCCATCTTGGCCAGATGGTTACCACATTTTATGGCTATATATATATATATATTTTTTTTTACAGTAAACAGGGGCTTGATGTTCCAAAGCACGCTCTAACACCAAGCTTCGGGCTTGACATTAGCAAGTCTGGTTACTGCTGATGCTTTCCACCAGACATTCTCAATAAACCAGGTTTATTAGGAAGACATCTGGAATACTTATGTCTCAGTTTTAGAAGAGTCCCCACATTGTTCCAAGCGATTGTTTACTAAACTCATGCATAGATTTATCGTATAGTCAGACGGTTGTGTGTAAACTTTAGCTTAACCTACACCTGGATTATGGATGCTCTCGCTAGGAATCACCAAAATAACCCAAAATGTCAGAAGGCAGAGTGCCGTCATGGAAGTACAGACTGATGCAAAAAGAATAAAAAATGATGAAAAGGAAACTTCACCAAAAACAGGATGTTGCACAGCAGTGTTTGATAGGAAGGCTGTTAAATCCACACACAACGGATGGAAAAAAAGAGGGAGGAAAAAAATAGGGGTGTAACTTGACCACCAAGACAAAACAGAGACCGTTTGGCTCCTCTTTGCTGCTTTTAAATGAACGCTGGTGTGTCTAACTCAAGTGAAGTACATGCTATGCTATGATTTCCCAAACAATAACAAGCACTTGAGACCTGCTGAAAAACGAGGAGCATGTTGGGAAGACACGGGATTCTTCATAAAGTTACTGGATTTAAAAATTACAAAGATATTGAAGTTTCTTGGTCTTGATATTTGCCCTGTAATTAAAAAAAAAGTTGTTGGAAATAAAGACTTCTGGAAAAGTTTAATTGAAAATACAATTTTATTTTCATTGCCCGCATGAATTATAACCTTTAATAAAGTCTTTTCTGTACAGCAAAGAAACACTTGGTCTGTAAACATGCAAACAAAACACTGGATTTATTTGGATGTCATGCAACAGGTGAAATGTTTCTTCTAGTGTGTTTCCATCTGGCTGCTTCTTTCTAAATTCACCCTTTTGACCCTGAAATTCCACAGCAGACCTCAGATTCATTTCAGCAGACCCTCTGACTGACAGAAGGAACAGAGCCATTGTGAAGAATCTGCCTCATCGGCCATGAGAAATATGGTTATAAATTCAATGTTTGGTCAGAAGGTCAATCCTGTAAACTGATGCTAATTTGTTAACTTAGCTAAAATGTTTGTCTTAATAAAATCAGGACTAAACTAATATGTTTGTTTCTAATTGTAAGTCAAACTAGTTTATTAAGAATAATTTTGTGATGTTTCTTTGGCATAAAATTTCGTCCACGACCAAAAGTGGTTTGTATAAGGTAAAATAAGTGTCACCACCTTTAAAACATGCCCCTTTTCCCTTTTGGATTCAGTGCATTAGTGCATTAACACAGTTCTGTTGTCTGTTTGTTCCAACGCCTGCGTTTTATGGGGGGAAAAAACAATACAAGCTAGAGGTATGCATGGTTCACTTCACACTCACACATTAGATCCCCAGTACAGGGAGAGCTTAGTGGTTTTCCATTTTTAATTATTCATCTATTGAGATGTACTTGAGCACACAGTGTCACTGTTCTCTGACAGCACAATGAACAGAACATACTTTTGTTTTGCTTATTTACAAAGACTGTGGAAAAGGATGGAAAAAAAAACTTCCTGGGAAAGATCAGAAAAATACAGTCAGGAAATGAAAAACTCCAGTCTCGAACAAAAATGTGCGATTTATTAAACACAAATATTTTGAATAAAATAAATAAAGTAGCTCTTCAAAAATGTAACAGCCAATGTGGCACTTAGTCCAAGATTCTTGAGGTTTGTCACGTTTTTTTTTTTTTTTGTGGTTACACGGTTGACTCTTTTGGACCTTTTGCTCCTTCCCTCACTGCATTCTTACAGTTATAAAGCCACTTGATCACACGGGCATTTCTCTCGATAATAGAAACGGCTGAGGGTACCTGCTCGGTCACCTCCTCCTGGAAGAGGCCCTCTCCAGAGTGGCGAGAAAACTCACTGGGCTCAGAGCCACCCTCTAGTCCCCCAACACTCCTCAGAACCAGTGAGAGAGTGTCAACTGAACTGGCTCCTGATGGGAAGTTCTCAGGTCCGAGTCGATCCACTAAATCCCAGTCGAGTCCACAGAAGTCAAAAAATCGCTCCTGTTCAGACAACGCCAGCGATGAGCATAGCCGAAGGTCTGATTTAGATCGCTGAAGTGAGATCACTGGCATCCATGGGTCCATGTCGTTCTTATTACCATTTTTCTTTCTCAACGAGTTTGTCATTCCTAAGGAAATACAGGGCTCCTGGAAGCTGCTATTGCCATTGTTTGACTCTGTCCTACTTGATCGTCTCGTCCTGTTCCCACCATCTACTGTATCCCGGTCTATAGACCATGACATGCGTGAGTCTCCATCTCGTGATGAAGACTTCTCCTCACTGATAGTCATTTTATCATCATTCCTGCTTCTTTTCTCTCGCATAGAACCTTGAAAGAGACGACGCACAAAGCTGTAGCCTTTTGTCTCGCCACTCATGTTTCCTTCACCATTTTCTGTTGGACTCTTATACTCTTTTTTCTGCCTATAGATGACCAGAGAGTCAGGCCGCATCATGCGCTTTCCAATACTCCTTCTCATCATGGGGGCACTGTGTGGTGCCACCAATGGGGTGCCATTTGAACTCCTAGGAAAAGGCAGAGGTGCCCTAATTGAGTTGTTTTGATTT
The DNA here is from genome assembly GCA_005784505.1 of Bagarius yarrelli. Taxonomy (NCBI): domain Eukaryota; kingdom Metazoa; phylum Chordata; class Actinopteri; order Siluriformes; family Sisoridae; genus Bagarius; species Bagarius yarrelli. The sequence continues at coordinate 7,933,556 of VCAZ01000005.1, forward strand.
TTCTTCTCTACTTCAAGATACAAAGCTCTAAAGTTCTCCTTTCTGGAATCATCCTCGTTGATATTACAGGGTGAGAGAGGACTGAGTGGTGGGTGTCGAGGCAAAACAGGTGTCAAGGGCACTGGTGTGATGAAGTTGCGGCGTGGGGGTGGAGGGGTAACACAAGGTACTAACACAGGTTCTTGTTTGGTGTTGATAACCTGCTGAGTCTTGACATATTTGGCTTTGTCTGCCTCTAACCGCTCCACAGCACTAACAGAGTTGCCTCGATTTCCACTGTCTATCTGCCTGCGCAAGTAATCTGGGCCCTTGTTTAGAAGGCGCAGGGGAGAAGGTGAGCCAACTGGTGTTAAAGGCTTCATCATTTACCCTCTGACTGAAAAAAAAAGCATTCAAAAGTGAAGCCGTCAGTGCCAGTGTTCCTACAAGATCCTTTTCCTATGGCAGGCTATGGGCTCATGACCAAAATATTCCTGAGCAAGAATTCCAGCCCAGGTTCCACCAGAACATTTAAATGTAAATGTTACGGAATTCCATGTGACACAGGTTTCATCAGGTTTTACTCTAGTTAGTCTCTAGATTGGATCAGGGATTAACTGTTCTTTATGCAGTATTTATATAGTATTTTCATAGCCAGTGTATGAGAAGATCAAGATTCTCCTCTTTCAAACTGCAGTCCCAAATGAGATGTTCCCCTGACCACAGTGAAGCAGTGAAATAAAAATCTCAGTATGCCTTTTACTTAAAATATACCTCTTCTTTCTTTTCTTGTCCAACAGTCATCTGTTTTAGAGTCCTCCGATTTTCATAGTGTTTACTTTTGAGAAGGTCATCAGGAGGAAGGAACACAATTCACTAACGCTGTTTGCTTTTTGATAGCTGTCTCGACTTCTTTGGGTTGACACCCTTTGTCCTTCAGCGTCAGGCTTGCTGTGATTGCCTTCGGGATATATGGCGGGATAGACGTGTTGCCTCGATTCCTTTTGAAATTAGGAGCCCTGTAAAAACAAAATGTGGACGATAAGAAAGTCAGCTTGGCATGGAATCAGATCCCTGACATTTTCTATGATTATTAACAGACACATATCCAAACCCAGAGCTTTATACTGTCTCTGAACAAAGCCAGGCCCACAATTGAAACAACATTTGGGTGCTTTTATCATATAACACATCAGCTGGTCAGGATTAAAGAGAGACTTAAACTAACGCACAACTATTGTGATTACTGATTAATCAATGAGTACATATTTATCTTGTTACGTGTCAATCCGAGACACAACAGAACAATTCTCAACTATATTTAGGTAAAAGCAAGTCTTGCCTGACTAGCATTTGTCTAGACTCGTATCTACTTTTATCTCTCAACCTTTTTCAAGAAGAGTTATTCGAGACTCCTGGCCAGTCTGGGGATGTGCCAACATGAAGCAGCATAATTTAAAACACATCAAAGTGCTATTTTAGTGTATCCTCTTCTGTCATACGGCGAACTGTTAGAACAACAGCAAATAACAATATATAGCCTGCAGGAAAGTGCTGGATGACCCAGTTAACAGTAATGGGTGCGGAAATGACTTCCCAGCTTTGTTGTTTGAAGGTCTAGTAGTAAAACAGCACGTATACTGCACAGTCAGCTTTGTCCTTGCACTTAAATTCAGACTTGCTTTTGTCGGAAAATCCACTTATCACCTAAATATGGCAGGCAAAACTCTTAAAAACATGGCTTTCATATTCTACACCTTGCTCCAATGAGTAAGTACACCAGGCCCTCATTCCCAAAGCCTCCTCCACAGCCTCCTGCCATAAATCAGCCCAAAGCAATGACTGTTTCATTCCCATATGTCAGGGAGGACGGGAAAGGAGCTATTGTTCAGGGCAAAAATTCACAACAGGTGTGGAAAAAAAACAGATCCAGACAGACGGTATTACAATAGTATCACACTTCCCTCTGAAATTTCTGAGACTTTACATTTTTAACTGTATGAAAAACACTTTGAAGAAATTAAGTCAAACACATTCAACTTTGTATGCTGTAGCTTAAGCTACTAAGAAAAAGGTTTGTATAAAATCAACATGCTTATTGTTAGCATTATCCCAAATTTTCCACAAAAAATTATGGCATTTATCACATTATATTTTATTTATTGAATTGAGAAGTTGAGTATTAAGGACCTTGCTCAGGCGGTCCAAAACTGGCAGCTTGGTGATGCTGGGAATTAAATCTATAATCTTCTGGTCAGCAGTACCTTAATTGCTAAGCTACCACTTTTCCAGATTCCAGCTTGTCACAGTCGTTATTTAGCTAGTAATAAGGTAGCAATGAGTCAAATTAAAACTCAACTAAAAAAATGCTTTAAGATGTGACACCTCTGTGTTTAACGCTGGTACTACTACTCAGGAAGTAGAACCAATTTGTAAAACCAATACAGTACTACAATTACTACAACTGTAAGGTTTTCAAAATCAGAACCAATGAACAAGACAGTTGCTAAACTGTAGTTATGTGCAAAAATGACAAACAAAATTAAAGCTAGTAGAAAATTAGCCGATATGATTAAATTAAACTTTATTGTTGAAGGTCTGCTACCATTTAATCATTATTAGTGCTTTAACTACCGAAGGTTAAGTATTCTTTTCGGACTAATGAAGCTAATTATGGCAGTTCCCCTTTCCCTGTGATCTTGCTTTGAAAATCTAGGCCTTCTGGGAATACCAGCAGGCCCTTTTCTTTACTCGGCCAGGTACAGGGGCTTGTAATTAACCCCCGCTGTTCCAGTTCTTTCACATCTCTCCTGGCTTTCATGCCTGTGTTTCCATCTTTCCAACCTGAGGAGAAGCCTGGACGCCTGAAGGGAAATCTGGACAAGGCAATACACATGCTTAAAAAGAAACCAGATGTGCAGTGTCATGCTGTACCAGGCTTGCAGAGAAATCTGGGGACCATCATACACATAGGAAACAAGATTTAGCCCAAACGCTAAGAGGCACAACAAGATCCTTAACAAATCCTGAGCGATTTAGAAAATTACCAAACACCTCTAGTTTCCCATTCACTAGCTGTGAAAAAAAGTTTAGAACTATTGCTGCTATTTAAATAATCCAAAGCTGAAGCAAGGGAAAAATATTGTATATATACCTTCTGGGTAGTGTTTATCTGACTCAATAAAGTTGTAGAACTGGTGGATGTCGGTGTCTTCTCTGCTCTATCAGAAGCATCTGCCTCATCCCAAACTTTGGCTCGGATTTTTATTCAGACACTGACCCATCAGCATGATTAGATTATTGATACTTCCCCATAGTACCAATTCCATACTAGCAATATTGTAATGGCCAGATAATGCAATCAATCAATTAATACATGAATAGTCATAAAGGAACATTTGGGTGAGGTGTTAATGGGTCAAGCCATGCCAGTCCTGATTTGGAACAGGATCCAGGACAAGGCAAAGAAAACAACCCCTGAAACCCAGACGGCCGTGCATTATTGATAGGTTTACACAATAGACTCCTTTGGCCCTCAAGATAAGAGAGAAGGCAGGGTGCTTTGGCTCATGAGGACAAAGTAAAAGAACCAAACATGATAATAAATGTCTGGCCAGGGAAACGTTTCTCTCAAGACAAAACCAGAGGTGCCGTAACTCCTTCTCACTATTGTGTACCATTAAGCTGTTGATATATTGAAGTTTGGATCACGGGGAGGTCACAGGAGCTTCTTAAATCCATCTTAACCCCCCACCTCTCAAAAAGTCTACTTAACCCACTGAATGCACCTTTGCTTTTGTTATTTAGCGATGACTAATGGTCAGCAGATCCATTGGAGGGCAACTAAAGCAGACACCAAGGAGGAGAAAGTGTTTAATGGTGGCAGATCAGGGACCAGCACCGTGTGTTGAGCAGCATTGTTTCAAGTGTGAATTGACCTAACCAAGGCTACCCTGAGTCATTGTCTCTTGTCACTAGGACTTTTCAACTTTGGCACCCGAGAAAAAGAAGACAAAAATGAGAAATCTGTGACAGATATCACCATTATATATGAAAATTGTGCTTTGGTCCATAACTTTACACTTATTTCTAAGGTGAATCTTGAAGTGATTTGAGGAAACTCATTTTGCCTCTTTTTTTTAGTCCATTAACCTCACCGCAAAGCAAGATGGGCTTGTATTTTTTAATAGACCTATCATTTCTACATGTTTAACAGTACTTGAATCTAAGGTTCCCCTAATCCAGATACATAGGATTTAACCTACACCTGACAGGTATATACTGGAATGTTAAGTCCTCCACTTACTGCTTTATGAGTGATGAGTAAAATACTGTTGCTTTGGGGGAAAAATGTGGGAAACAGTGTAATGCTGGATTGTCATCAATAAAGAAGATCTGGTCTTTGGGCTCATTTACATGACCGATGTGTGAAGGTTCGTCAATCATTATGATGAAGTTAGCTGTTAATTAGCTGTTAACAGTAAAATGAAATGTTAGCACATGGAAAATGCGTTCTAATCCACTCTAACTTAAAAATTGGTCGTTGCTAATTTGGTAACTCTCTTTCTACAAAATCTGTTTATGAATTCTTTTACGTAAATTATTTATTTCAGATTTTGTCAGTTATTTTCAAGGGCACTTATTAATATGCTTATAGGAAAATGTGTAATGTGTCCTTAATATTTTAATAATCATTACAACAGGATTTGCTGTATAAATTTTTTTTTAAGATGTTTTAAAAGTTGATTCTAAAAACAATTTGATAGCTACTAAATTGACATGCGTGAATGGTTAAGCTTTGGGTTTTCTATTAGGGTTCAAGTCCCAGCACGGCCAAGCGGCCACTCTTAGGCCGTAGTGCACAGGTATCAAACTCGCTTCCTGGAGGGCCACCACCCTGCAAAGTTTAGCTTTAACTTTAATTAATTGCATCCAGCCAATCATGTCTGTTAGGGTCATTTTAAAAAAATCCATGTTTGGTTTGGAATAAGGTTGAAACTAAACTCTACAGGGAACCCCTGCCAGGTAGCAAGGACCTTAACCAGTTCCTCTTCATGGCTGCCCAATAACAACATTCTAAACTAGGATATGTGAAAAAAACCTCTAATTTTTACTGTACAGTAATGTATATGTAACAATGTCCATTTTTTTCTTTTGATTAATCATGCTTTAACATAGAATGACCTGATCACAATATTATTATCTGGGTAACGGTGTTGAAATTGCATCAGTATTTATAGCATTTGGTGTGTCCATTGGTAAAAATCCACAAAAAACAAACAACAGCTGCCTATCCGAGTCTATCCGAGCTAGGTGTGTTCCTCAAACACTCCAAGGCCAAACACATCTCGCTTTTCCCACTTCTCTTCCTCCACTGATAACATATCACATACGTTTCTGAGAAAGCCTCGTGGCTTCTGGCTGTATTTTCACAGCGTTCGTTAACTGTTAGTATGACGTGTCGATCATGCGTTAAGGTCACAGCAGTGCAACCTAAGGGTTATATTAACAGCAAGAGAGCAAACAACCGCTACTTCCGAGTCGGTGGGAGGGTCAGGGATGACTTCATTACCTCTATAGTCACATGTACCACATCTCAACTGGGAAGTGAATATTAATTTCACCACATTATATCCAGAACTCACTAATATTGTTAAGTCGTACCCTTTATTTCAATTGACAGCAAACACAACACGTCATAAGTCAATTTCCTGTTACCACTCATTTCTCCTTTTACTTCCTACTTCCTGCTGCTTAGCCTGTTTACCAGATAAGAATTTTTAACCATTATTAGCCACAATCGCCATCTCATCTGCATGTACTGAAATCTAGTGCATGTTTGTTCGTGTCTGTTTCCAGCTTCTCTGCCCTACTTACTGATTTTCTCTTCGAGGCAAATGCAATATGGTGCAATATCTGTCTGAACGCATTACATTCGGACTACTGGCTGTAGATATTTCAGGGTAGCATAGCCGGGTGTACTGCATGATGAGGCTTAGCTACTCATTGTAGACGTTGTGGCAACATAGCAGCCTTAATTATCGAACTCTCACCCACCCTGTGCTGAAGATTTTCTGAAGAACTTTTCACACCTGATTCTAAACAAGAGCTAATTACCATTACTGTAATGCAAATTTTACTGTATTTGCAATTCTGGTTGGACTCCTTAGGGTCCCTATTTAATACGTTTATCTATCATGTGATTATAGTTTACACAAAGCAGTATATTTGTGGTTTGGCAAACATGAATCTGACCCCCCCAGTTGATGGTGATCACTATTATGTCCTGGAGCAAAGCACGCACCCCAACTTGCTTTAGGCACAAAGTCTCTGTGGACTGGTTAATATATGTTACTTCGGGCCATGAGACTAATTCCCACTAGCAAAGAACCTTTTTTATGCATGCTTTCCTAAGAAATGCCTAATCTCTGTCTGCAGTTTTTGATCCAGATCCTCAGCTGGACCTTCTGCCTGTCCAATTTTATTACCCACTACTCAAGACATGAGTCATAAACAGGCCTCAAGTGCTACTGAAATAGCACTTGTCTTCACTTTCTACCTCCTCCCATCTCATATAAAGAAACGACTGTCAAACCCTACTGCTGTCTAAGACAAAGATTTGTCACGGGGGACTTTAAGATCATAAAGACGATAATCGGAACTGGCAGGTCTGCAATATTAAGTAGTGCTCACAAGGACAATTAAGAGAATGTGACACTATTAACGAGCCACCTTTAGAGCCTGGATCCACCCACTGGGGATTGTAGCGAATTGATTATTTATTATGGGGTTAGTTAATAAATTATGTGAAGGATGGTGGTATGGAGATGAAATTCAATAAAAGAGCAAGAAGTCTAAACATACAGTTTGACACAATATGCCAACATATATACAAACATACATATAGCCAGATTTGGTATATTTTTCCACACTATATCTTACATTTAAAGCATTTGCCAGATGCCCTTATCAAGAGCGACTTACATTTATCTCTACATCTCTCGGAGCAATTGGGGAGAATATCAGCTAGAATCAAGGGGAAGGTGTAGAAGACAGTGGTGAGACTAGCTATAATGTATGATTAAGAGACAGGGGTGAGATCAGCTAAAATGTATGGTTTAGATACAGTGGTGAGACCAGCTATGATGTATGGTTAAGAGACAGGGGTGAGAGCAGCTAAAATGTATGGTTTAGATACAGTGGTGAGACCAGCTATGATGTATGGATTAGAGACAGTGGTGAGACCAGCTATGATGTATGGTTTAGAGACAGTGGTAAGAGCAGCTACAATGTATGGATTAGAGACAGTGGTAAGACCAGCTTTGATGTATGGTTTTGAGACAGTGGCGCTGAGAAAGAGACAGGTGGCAGAGCTGGAAGTAGCAGAGCTGAAGATGTTGAGGTTAAATTATAAATCAATTAATAGATCAATTATTTGCTGTGGCGAGCCCTAAAATAGAACAACTGAAAAGAGAAGAAGATACATCTGAGCCCAGCAGTAGCAACTTAGTGGTTCTAGGAATCGAACCCTGATCTTCCAGTTAGCAGTCCAACAACTTACCCACTGCACTACCACCTCCTACTCCAAATACAAAAAATGGGAACAACTTGGAAGGAGTCTCCATTACCGGAGCCAGGTAAAGCTGTTGATATTTACAAACTTTTTAAATTCTTTCAACACACTCAGTACATGAGTGTTAAGCTAGGTTTGACTTTCCCTTTTCTATCCCATAATGATTTCTAATCCCACTAGTCGCTGCCACATCACGGGACAAATCAAGATATTTTCACATCATCCTCCTTCACAATTGTGTGCGAACAGCTGCCTAGTGTGTATACAGACACACTACAACTTTTACAGACCCCTGCACTTTTTACCTACAGAGTGGGAGGAAGACCAGACCATTTTACCCTCTAATTAGAAACAGGTGTAGGCAAGGGGGCTTTATGACAGATCTATAGTTACAGACAGTCCAAACAAATACGGAGCAGACCTGCTGTGGAGAAAAAAAAATTAGACTATTTACAAGATTAAACTTGTCGAGAAACTTTAAGAACGGCAGAGTGAAGAGCAACACGTCTGTTTCTAAAGCTCACGAGAAAGAAAAACAAGATCGGAGCTTTGTGTGTTCTTAGCTAAAAAAAATTTTGTGGCTCTGAAATTTTTCTCGTTATCCAGACTGATGTGGTCAGCGGTCAGGTCTAGCGGGGAGAAGATAAAGGCAGGTGGCGAGTTGCTTCTAAGTGCTAGGGGGACCAGGAGAGTGAGAGGACACGTGGACTAGGAATCGAATGTTAGGTCACAGCAGGACTTGTGACATTCTGTAGGTAGTCATGCAGCCTTTTGCTAGAGGAAAATGCTAATGTGGCTCATAAAGAATGCAAAAGTACTGAAGGTTAAATCAGGCTGGGTGACAGTTTGAGGACATTTAGTGACTTATACACACACACACAATTTCTTTTCCAGAAGTCGCACAAGTACCAAAGCAAGGCGCAAATGCAAAAATGCAGAATCCCAAGCCGACGCTAATCAGATCTGTATTCAGATTAGCAGGTCAAGATGTGTTTTACCTCTTGCTGTTCTTGCTGTCAACACTTTAGAAAAAGGAAGTAACCTGGGATTAAAAAAGGTAAAAAAAAATCCAGTCTGATTAATTAATTGGACTCGTCTGAAGGAATTTAAGTGCCTGGTTAAGCGTGTGTAACTCGTTTGAGGTTATAATTAGGACAATATACATGTTATCGCTGAGATTGAGTTATTGTTTGGGTTAATAGTTTATTCTTCACATGGGAAATCTGGGACAAACACTAAAATAAAAATAAAATTAGATCAAATAAAATTGAAAACGCCCTGTGATGGACCGGCGACTTGTCCACGGTGTCCCCCTCCTACCTTTCACCCGGCTGGGATAGACTCCATCAGATCCCTGTGACCCCGAATTAGGGAATAAGCGGATATAGAAGATGAATGAATGAATGAATAAAAATTAAACACAGAACAACGATGTAATATTATTGGAACTTTATTATAAGATATAGGGCTTTAAATAAATGTTGTCTTAGAGGACATTTAACACTTAACACATTAGTTAAGATTAAGGTACATTAAAACAGACATTATTATAACTTATTAAAACAAACACTTATTAATTATTTGTATTTCTTTTCATTAATAAATAACAATATGTATGAATTTATTTGTCTATCTATTTATGTATGTATGTATGTATTTATTTATTTATGTCCTTTAATGTTGGCGTAACTATTTAATTGCGTAGACCGACAACAATCGGTCTAAAAGTATTAATATATTAGCCGAAATTTAGCAGAAAATTTAAAACGAATGTTAATAAATTTCTCAACTTTCCACTTTTTTTTTTGTTGATATTAAGAATAAACTTGATTTTAGCTTTAGAGTTTTTAATTGTGCAACCTATTTCCTGGTTTGGATGCATTACAAACTTAAAAAAAAAATACATAAAACTACAATTAAAACATTTATTTATTTTTATTTGGTGAGTTTTTACACAAATTAAAAATGAATTTTAAATGAATTATGAGTTAATTTATTTATTTCTATTTCTATTCCAATAAACGATGATTGCGTGTCATCAAGTTATACATGCGCTAGCTTGCTTTTTTTAACTTTCATAGCATTACATACGTTTCTTCTCGTGTCATGTTTAAACTCATATAGAATAACAGTAAATACCCCTGGGGTAAAACTTAACCCTGATTGAACCCGCTCTACAAATGTTCCTCATCTTTGCAAACGAAGGTTTTACAGCGCGTCGTTTCTGCAGTTTAAGATAACCCGAATGAAGATGTTAGCTTTCGTACAGAGATATGGCAGGGTCATGTTTATCCTGGCAGAGTGAGAAAGGATACAACACCCGCATGGACAGGAACACCTCAGTGCGGTTCGAGGACAGGTAAAATTCTTTCGTTTGGTCTAAGTATCAGATTGTTTAGACTGTATGTGACTGACGTACTCTTTTAAACCCGAGGACACTCGGTTCCACCGGTTTTCTGGCACATAAACGTGACCTCTTTTAAATAAATTTTATGTTGTAGTTGTCTGTAAATTGTTGTGATGATAAAAAAAAATAATATAATAATTAATGATCATTATCAGGGTGGTACTGTATGATTCAGTCTAGTGTTTATGTACCACACCCACAATAATTTTGTGAATTTAAGGATTTAGGAGTCACAGGCTCCGTCCGGTATCTCATACTTCCATACTATATTTTGGTAGCTGAAACTGAGTATGTGAGGCGAGTAGTTCCCAGATAATCTATTTTTACCATTTTATTATTAATAATAACATTGCTAATAATAATAATAATAATAGCATAATAACATTACAATATCATAACAATATTTAATATAACAATTTTTTATGTCATATCTTTTGTTCAATACAATAATTATAATTAATAGGTTATATTTTGTTCATTCATTCATTCATCTTCTATATCTGCTCATTCCCTAATTCGGGGTCACAGGGATCTGCTGGAGTCTATCCCAGTCTCTAAAAGGGTGAAAGGCAGGAGGGGGACACCCTAGACAGGTAGCCAGTCCATCACAAGGCCACACACACATACTCACACTCACTCCTATGGACAATTTAGAATCACTAATCAATCTAACATACATGTCCACACAGAAAGGCCCCTGCCCGGGAATCAAACCCTTCTTGCTTTGAGGCATCAGTGCTAACCACTAAGCCAACGTTCTGCCTCATTTTGGCCATATTTTTGCTCCACATAATGATCCGCTAGCTGGCTGCTCTAGAAAGATGTACGGCACTTGGAATTAATGGACCCTGAAGTCCGTCTTGTCTCCATGAATCAACCTGATATTTAAACATGCATACTTTCATTATCAAAAAATAAACTTTTATGCAGACGTGGGTGCAGACTTGCAGTCTGTGGCATCCGAAACTATATTTTTCAGAAAGTCTTCAAATGCTCAGGTATGAAAATCATACAAAAATGTGTAGACTGCCAGATAGTGTTTGATTTGGTATGAATGGAATTTTTCTGGTGAAAATTGTAGAAAGATAAGATGCATTATTAACCCTTTATTCCCTTAACCCCTAATTCTTTTAATTTATTTCCTTAATTTTTATTCCCTTAATAACCATTTATTTCCTTATCCCTAAATTTCTTAACCTTTTATTCCCTTAACCCTTCATTCCCTCAATAACCCTTTATTTCCTTAATCCTAAATTTTTATTAACCCTTTATTGCCTTAACCCTTCATTCCCTTAATAACCATTTATTCCCCTAATCCTAAAGTTTATTAACCTTAATTCCCTTAACCCATTATTCTCCTAATTTATTCCCTTGATTTTTTATTCCCTTAACAACCCTATATTCCCTTATCCCTAAATTTTCTTAACCCTTTACTCCCTTAATAATCATGTATTCCCTTAATCCTACATTTTATTACCCCTTTATTTCCTTAACCCTTTATTGCCTTAATAACCCTTTATTCCTTTAATCCTAAAGTTCATTAACCCTTTATTCCCCTAATCCTTCATGCCCTCAATAACCCTTTATTCCCTTATCCCTAAATTTTCTTAGCCCTTTATTCCCTAAATAATCATTTATTCCCCTAATCCTAAATTTTTATTAACCCTTTATTCCGTTAACAATTTATTCCCTTAAGCTTAAACTTTGTTAACCCTTTATTCCCTTAACAATTTATTCTTTTAACCCTAAATTTTCTTCATTTATTCCCTTGAAGGAATGTAGGGTTAAGGAAATAAAGATTAAAAAAATGATACGCTGGAAAATAAGGTGCGTCACATGGTGGGCAAAGACAAATGGGCGGAGGTTTGGATAAGGTTTGAAGTTTGCTAAATGATCAATTCGTCTTTAGTTTCGGACATGAGCATTAAATTTCGTTTTAAGTTTTATACAGGAGTCTCTGTAACAAAAGCAGTGGTCAGGAGTGCCGCTAGCAATTTTGGGTCCCCAACCACACCCATTCCACAACTAGTATACTATTACATTACTGCTAGTACCGTTACTACTAATGAAACAGATCTCTGGGGGCCCCTGAAGTGCGTGGGCCCTTACAGAAACAATTCAGAACCAACAATATTACCGGATAATGTGATTAAAGTGGTTTTTCTACTAAATGTTTAATAATAAAAGTTAACTCGCAAATTGGTAGCGCAGTGGTTAAGGTGTTGGGCTGCCAAATGGTTGATTTCCAGCACCACCAAGCTGTCACCTCTGGGCCTCTAAACAAGGCCCTTAACCCCTAATTGCTTAGATGTATAAAAGAGCTAAATCTAAGTCGCTCTGGATAAAAGCAGGCTGTAAATGTAAATATTCGCTTA
>VCAZ01000005.1:7950889-8020889 GCA_005784505.1 Bagarius yarrelli
CAGTAACAGAACTTCGACTCAAGTTTATTAATTGAAGATGAAGAATGACGAGACAAAAGTGTTGGACTGATACCAGAACGATTGGGTTTCGATTCCCAGCACCACCGACCACCACTGTGAGCCCCCCCCCAACCCTCCAGTCGCTTAGATGTATAAATAGGAGATAAATGTAAGTCACTCTGGATAAGGGTGTCCGCCAAATGCTGTAAATAAGACACCAGATTTCACTAGAAGCACCTTATACAATAAATAAATCATATGTGGGGGAAAAAATCATTGTAGGGGAATAAATCATTGTGGGGGAAAAAAAACAGCCAGCTATCTAACACCCCGTTTGGTGGTTGTGGCTTTGCACAAAACTAGAACAAAACATTCGGCTGTATTTTGTCTGAAATGGGAGTTATTGACTTATTTAGAGAAAAACAGCGCCATGTTAACAGTTCTGCGGTTATACTGACTATCTGGACAGTCGTAATTGACTACGTCACAGCCTTTTGAATTGATATTCAGTATTTATGCATAAAATGGCTGCTGGTTTGATATCTTTCAATTGAAATGTACCAATAAATGGATAAAAAAAAAACGTATTTAATAAGAAAAAAATTTAAATAATTGTTTAATAGTTGTGGTGTAAAAGATCTGAATAATGATGTACATCGCAATCTATACGACATGGCCTATCTATCAGGTCTTATTTCTAATATAGGTTGAAAGATTTCCCAACCTAGTAAATCCATGCTAACACACTGACACATTTTACTCCCTCTTTGATACACACATGGTCTAACTGAAGATTGACGACACCTTCGGGGTAGCAGGTATATCCTGAATATCCTGGCCTAAAGGCAGGCACCGGGCCATTTGGTTCTTTCTTTCCTGCTTTGAGGAGCCTCTTGTTAACCTCACGGCAGCTTTTAACAGACCTTCATTAGGCGGCTCATTGATGTTCAGACGGCGTTTGCTCCTTTGGTTGGGACTCTTAACTCAAAATGCGACGCCATGATTCAGGAGCGTCTGTGTCTGGGGTTGTAAAAGGTCACCCTAATCTTCTCTATAATCAAAAACAATAGAGATCCTGACCATCGATGATTTTTCCTATCTATTTATAAAACTATAAGTAGATACGTGAGTCAAGTCTTCTTAACAAGAGATTGTGTCAAAACCGAATCAAATCAAATAAGACAATACAGTGAACAGTCACTAAAAACAATTAGTTCAGTTTTATTAATATCTGTATATTAAAAGTCCCCAACGAAGAAAAATCAATGGCGACAGCAGAAGGAACCAAAACTCCATCGGTGACAAAATGGAGAAAAAAAAAACCTTGAAACTATTGTTGGTCAGAAGGGGGGTTAGTTCTCCTCTGACCAGATAAACCAGCAGGTTATTCCATGCTGGAGTAAAGTTTCCGTGGTCTTGCCCGAGGTCATCATCAAGGTCATCACTAGGAAACTGTCTCTGCGGCTTAAGTGAATGAATACGCTTTGTTGATTTCTTCCAGGTTCTTCAGTGTTCTTTAAAACATGCTGGTAGATAGACTGGTCATGTTAAGTTGTTTGAGTGGCGTATGAACTGGTGTCTATTTGTTACTATGATCGAGATCCTACGCAACCCAGATTTGGAGAAAAATAAAGCGTGTAAAGTTGTAGCTCAGTAAGACGTTGAATTAGTTTTAGGTTGAACCTTATAGGTTTATTACCTAGCTACCACCAAGCTACCACTGCTGGGCCCCTAAGCCAGGTCCTTAACCTTCAGCTGCTCAGTTGGATAAGTAAAATGAAATGAAAAGCATGTTGCTTTGCAACTGTTAAATGCTGTAAATGATATGTAAGCCATTGATGTGTAGAACTCTTTATCACAGGATCATGAGTTTGAATCCCAGCCCCTTCAAGCTGGGCCCCTGAGCAAGGCCCCTTAACCACAAACTGCAAAAAAAAACTGTTAAGTTGCTCAGGATAGGGATGTCTGACAAATGCCAGAAATGTAATTTTTCCCCTCTGAAGTCATTTTCTACATCTGTGTTTTTCATACACTCAGTTGTGCCCCTGCATGTTTGAACCTGTCCTTATTTCAGGGGTGAACTGTTACTAACACACTCAGGTCAGCAGGTCTTACTGTGGTAGGTCTTCTGCTGGACGTTCTCAGCTCTCTTCACGTTCTTTCACCTTAGCCTGACCTTTGACCTTGCCCCTCCTTTTCTCACCCATTTTGTGTTTGGATTGTGCATCTGGTATGGAGTTTTTGTTTACCGCCCATAATCTTACCGGTGAGGGTGAAGAAGTAAACGTGGCCCCGTCCCGTTACGGTTTGTTGACTTCGGCGGCTGGGGTTGTTTTGTCTCAAATGAGCTGCGTCGTATGGGAGCCGTTATGTTGTTTAGACTCCGGTGGGCCGTCGAGAAGAAAGGGCAGTCTGATACCGCCAGTCTGTTTCAATTAAAATCTCAGTTTATCCAAAAGATCCAAATTATAGTAGTAATGTGTGAGTTTAGGTGTTATAGATCCTTAACATTTTTCATAGAATAAAATAGTTGAAAGTTTTAGTTAATTGTTCACATTTGGAAATGTACTCAAGAACCACGTTAATGTTACCGTCCTACAGAACGTATAATACACCAATGAAACCTTCTCGCAATACAGGAGTTCCCATTAACTATGCGCCGGAATCCTATTAAATTTTTACCCTCCATTATAAGACAAATTGTAAAACTGACCCTCATTGTAAAATCTACCGTCACTCTGAGATGACAGCGTGTGCCGACAGCAACTAGGCTAGTAAGCTAAGTAGAACAAAAGGATCTTTTTTAAGACTAGAGAACATAAATAAGTCAGCATGACCGAAGTGATAGCAGCAAATCTGGGTTTTGTCCAAGACTTTGTTCAAGAACAAGCCTGAAATAAAACATTAATCTGGGAAACCGTCTGCCGAAGAGGGGCTGATAAGAGAAAGTGAAGTGAAACAGAATCTATGAGATACGTTTGAGTCAAAATATAGGTTAAAACTGGTCCGTCTTATTGCACTGCACGGCTGTGAGACATCAAGTTATACTCTCATGGGAGACATTTTTAAGTTGCAAGGGGTTCTTGCGGTTGGATCAAAATGGGAATTCAGGATTCTTTTGAGTCTTTAAGCCTGAATTGGCCCCAGATAAGCAGACAGGGCTGTTTATCTAATCAAACCAGTAACAGCAGGTTATGTGATCCTGGACACGTATTGCTAATCTGTGCGTGGATAACTAGCTAATGATCATCTATCATGTTCAGAGTAACTTAGGCATTAAGTGGGCATTAAATCCTCATTAGCACCGCTTAGGACTTCATATGTGAGGTTTGTTTCTTGTCTGCAGGGTTTGCAGATAAACATCACTATGCTTTCTGTAGGAGCTCAGCACAACTCTGTAGTGTTATGTAACAAGATGCCTTGCGGAGACACTACTATGTTATTTATTATGTGGAAATCAAAAAATACAAAACGTTTTGGACATGGTGAGGTATCTGGTCCAGAATCTGTTTTGTTGGGTATATGTGCATGGGAAGTGGTATCTCCCTGGTTAACTCATTGGCTTGTTGCTCGGGAGATTGTTGGTTCAATTCCTGCACCCAGCTAGCTTGTGAACAGACATGATATTTTTGTCACAAACAACCCTTGACGTACGTTATACGGGACTGGACAGGACGAAAACCAGGATCAAACCCGTTTCGCTGGAGCACATGTGGGTGCCGGCACCTTAACACACTATACCATGTTGCCGGCATATTTATTTCATTAATTTAACCTATTTAATATTGGGGACATTGACATATTTGAATATTTTTTTTTCATTAACGCAATAATTACTTTCCCTGGTAGTTAGTTACTTTGTAATAATCTAACTCAGTTACTATTTGTCAGAAGTAACTAGCAACTATAACTAATTACTTTTTTAAACCCAATACTGGTACTCAGATGGCGTGTACAGACAGCAAGCGCTCTCCTGTGTCCTGAAGGGATGTTAGTGTTTAAAACGTCCCCCCTTTAAAGTGTCCTATTGTCATAGTTCTTTAGTTCCCTTTTCCGTTTGCTTTTCTACCTGCTCCAGCAGGCCAGGCGGTTCATTCAGAGATCAGATTGCACGGATGCGGCGGCACAGGAAGACCATCGACACCTGCGCTGTCCCCAAACACACGTCTAAGTGGACACGGCTTGTAAGAATAAGATGAGAGTTTGTTTAAATGTTTTTCAGTGTTTTTAGATTCTTTTCGACTTTAGTTTTTTTTGTCTCTGTAGCGTGACAAAGGACATGGTATCAGTCAGTGCTGTAGGCAGTTCCTGCAGTTCCTTCCGATTTCCTTAGAAATGTCAAAACATCGATTTTGGGGCTTAATGGAAGCCGATAGTATCTGATTTGGGATGAAAAGCTTGGAAGGACTAAGTAACGACAAATTACGTTTAACACACAGTTGAAATTTATGGAATATTTTTAAGTTAAGCTAAAACTAATATCAAAATACTAAACCAATTTGTATATATTTTGTCATGACAAAAACCTTAACGAGTAACTGATCGTTAGATGGCGGCCATCTTGAAAAAGGCAAAATTTTCTATCCAGAACGTGAAACTGTGAGTAATAATAATAATAATAATAATAATAATATATATCTGTAGTTTGTCTTAAATAGAATGTAAATAAAGCTTAAAAAGTTTTGATGTCAACATTTAATCACTGTGACATGAAGAAGTTTATAATTAATTTGGAAATTATGCTGATACTTGAATTTCCTGGTTACATTGATGACATTTGGCATTTATCTCATTCTATACAACCGAGTGGTTGAGGGGGTTGACCAGGGACCCAGTAGGATCCGGTGGTCCTTGGATAGCAAACGTCAGTTTAGTAGTCTTACCCTTTCTACCCACAAAGTGGTCCAGAATGTCTTCCTTTACTGGAACTAAGGGAACCTAAACACTGTTCCAGCATGACAATGTCACTGTGCACAAAACCCCTGATCTCTATGAAGACATGCTGGCTCCTGATTGGAGTAGAAGAACACCTATGTCCTGTACTGAACCTTGATTCTGACTCAACCCTATTAAACCGAACACTGGGATGAGTCCTGACTTCACCTCAACATTAGTGTCTGATCTCACTAATACTACCATGTCTAATAAAGGAATAAGTTTTTTTTTTACATGACGCAGGGGTCTGACACCCAAAAACATGTGTCAGTTCCTTCTTGAAACCCCGAAAAATATTGTGTTATAAATCAAATTGTTGGAGTGTCGCTAATGACTTTCAGGCTGACTGAAAAGCAATTTGCAGACGCTTGTAAGAACTGTTCCCACCCTGCCAAATGTTTCCTGTGCTTATTCAGCCTGCTGGAGACCGCAGGAAAGCGAGCAAGAGAGAGAGAGAGAGAGAGAGAAAGAGAGAGAGAACAACAATAAGGAAAGCAAGCAAGCAGATTCTTGAAAGCTTGCCATGTTTTCTACTTCAGCAAATAATGCTTGATGATGTATCTGAAAAGAAAACCCAAATCTGTTTAGACTTGCATGCCTGTGATTTGACATTTAGTAGCGGGGATCCTTTTATTGAAGACACAACCAAAAGAAATAATAGGATATAAGGAACCAAAATGTTCTAGGAGAACTTTTGTTCTGCTAGGTCTCTCGTAAATTGCCACTATAAGGTTTTCCCCTTTTACTTTATCCATTAAAACAAACAAAAAAAATGGGATAAGTGGTAGCTCATTGGTGAAGGTTTTGGACTTCAGATCAGAAGATCTTGGGTTCGATTTCTGGCACCATCAAGATGTCACTGCTGGGGCCCTAAGCAAGGCCCTTAACTTTCAACTGCTTAGTTGGGTTAGTTTATTTGACTATAGTAGTGTTACTATAACAAGTGTAGTATGATTACATCAATAAATGACATCATTACAAGGTTCAAAAACAAGCAGCATGGTGGCTTAGTGATTAGCACTGTTGCCTCACAACAAGAAGGTCCCAGGTTCGAGGGGTCTTTTTGTGTGGAGTTTGAATGTTCTCCCTGTGCTTGCGTAGGTTTACCCCGGGTTCCCTCCCACAGTCCAAAAACATGTATGTTAGGTTGATTGGTGACTCTAAATTGTCCATAGGAGTGAGTATGAGGCCCTGTGATGGACTGGCGACCTGTCCAGGGTGTCCCTCTCCTGCCTTTGTCCTTTCAGAGACGGCTGGAATACATTTACAGCATTTGGCAGACACCCTTATCAGAGGCCCAGCAGTGGTGGTTTGGTGGAGCTGAGAATCAAACCCACAATCTTTGAGTTGGTAGTCCAACACCTTAACCATGAGCCACCACTTCCCACTCCCACTCTGCTGGGATAGAGTCCAGAAGATCCCCGTGACCCCGAATTAAAGAATAGATGGGTATCAAAGATGGATGAATAAATGAAGGTTCAGAAACACTACAGTATTAACCATAGGACAGGTTCTTTAGTAAAGTTACTCAACAATACTATAGTAACTTATTCATATGATCTACAGGAGGACACACGGTGCACTTAAACCGTGGGTTTAATGACAAAGCTTGTTTCTTGTATCATTTAGTTCACGCCAAACTCTTCTTCTGTTCCTGATTATCACGGAAGATCTTGCTGTGTTTAATCCTTTTAATCACCTGGGGAGACAATGACATCTGGAAGGTATGTGTGTCTATAATGTGTGTGTGTGTGTGTGTGTGAAGTGTGTATGCACAGCCACTCTGGCTCCAGTCTTACATAACCCCAGGGCTCGGTGTCCTTGTGTTTCATGGACTTTACGGTTACTCTGAGCAGGAAAGGTCATGTTTGACACTATAAGACTTCATACAGCTGTTGCTGAGCCTGTTGGTTGCTGTCTGTGCTGGACACAATAAGGCCTTTTTATGACCCTTAAGGGTGTGTATTATCCTCACACGTCCCTGGGTTGGATCACAGCCTGGGGTTAAAGAGCATGTCATCATCGCAGCCACAGATGAACTTTTCTCAGCGTTGAGCTGGAGTGAATGCGGTTCTTTTTTTTATTTAGGTCTCGTAAAGAGAAAAAAGGCGGCAGACAGAGACAAAGAGTACAAATCGTTCCTTTTGTTCGGAATTTTAAAGAAAGCTTTTTCGAGCATCAGATTATATGTAAATAAACGGAATTTTATGTGTAATAAGGGAAAAAGTCGACCACCGAACAAGACACAATTGTTTTAAAAGTTGATTAAAGATGAAAGAAACACCAAACTTATAAAAACTAATTTACACATATTTAAGCTAAAAGGTGACCTCATCCACAGCGCTGTTAAAATCATTAATACATGTTCAGTTGTTAAAGAAAACTGTAGGTCTTCAAGACATCAGAAAGCTTCTTTGTGGAAATTTTCTACCAAAAGTTTTGAAGTTCCATGGACTTATTCTCCTAAGAGGACCCCGGAGAGGTTTTCCTCCTGTGGGAATGGTATGTAACAGAGGAAATGGGGTATAAAGAGATTAACCGAAATCTTGAACAAAACATAGACAGCGAAGATAAATGAGTGGAATTTCCTCAAACTGCATGTGATGTGCGAGATCACTAGTTCATTCGTTCATTTAATAATCCATCCAAACAACCCAAAACACCCACCTATCCAAACATCCATCCATACATTCATTCAAACATCCATTTATTCAATTATCCATCCATCCAATCCATCCATCCATCCATCCTTCCTTCCATCTATCCATCCATCTATTCATTTATCTATTCAAACATCCATCTTCCAATCCACTCGACTATCCATCTATCCATCCATCCATCCATTGGCTTATTCAAACATCAATTTATTTATCCATTCAAACATCCATCCATCAATCTATCCGTCCATTCAAGCAGTCACCAATCCATCCATCCATCCATCTATCCATCCAGCCATCCATTTACACACCTACCTATTCATTTATACATCCACCTATCTATCTATCAATCTATCCGTCAATTCAAGCAGTCACCAATCCATCCATCCATCCATCCATCCATCCATCCATCCATCCATCCATCCATCCATCCATCCATCCATCCATCCATCCATCCATCCATCCATCCATCCATCTATTCATTTATCCATTTAAACATTCAGTCATTTATCAATTCAAACATCCATCTACCAATCCACTTGACTATCCATCTATCCATCCATCCATCCATTGGCTTATTCAAACATCAATTTATTTATCCATTCAAACATCCATCCATCAATCTATCCGTCCATTCAAGCAGTCACCAATCCATCCATCCATCCATCCATCCATCCATCCATCCATCCATCCATCCATCCATCCACCCATCCATCCATCTTTCTATCAGTTCATCCAATTATTTAGAAATCCATCCATGCATCGACCTATCTATTCATTTATCCATCCACAAATAATTTCATCCATCCTTCCAGCCACATATGAATTCATCCATCCATCATCCATCCAATCATGATAGAGCCATAAATGTATTTAGTTTTTTGGATCTTACTGAGGAGTTAAGGTATAGGGGCCTTGCTTAGGAACCCAACAGTGGCAGTTTGGTGTCACTCACAAACCTGAAACAATTTAAAGACACAAATCAGCCTCTAATGCATGTCTGTGGAAAAGAAACCAGAGAACCTGGAGAGAACCAGCAACACAGGAAAAGAATCTCTTGAAAACTCTTTAAACAAAGGTCGGAGACAAGAAATCTTTTTATGGCCACCTGCTGGTATGGAGACTCATATTCTTGTACAGCTGTGATGTATTTTCACAACTTTGTGAATCATACTGAAGTCACCAGATCTCTGTGAAACCCTGATAAAGCTCCGGTCTTTTACAACCCCGAGACAATGTTTCAGACGAACTCCGACCTTTGACCTTTCAGCCCATGAATTCTGGTGAGACGTTGTTTATGCTGACCTCTGTGCCATGGATGCCTTGGGTAGATAACACGTTGCAGTTTCCTGTTTACAACCCAGGATGTATGAATATCAGCATAGAAAAACTTTATCGATTGACGAATTGTAAAAACGACGGTTTTTTTCCATGGTCTTCTCATCGTCTTAACATAACCATTTTATCTTATCACTTATTTAACCCCAACCCTCAAACAAGACAAACAAAGAGCATTTCGAAACCCTTCTGTTAAAGACTGGAGCTGTAAATAAATCCCTTTTTTTCTAAAGAAACCAGATAAGAAAAACACATGCTGTCCTTTTCAGGGACGTTCCGAGACATGAGGGGGTCTTTGGGTTTAAGTGTTTTTCCATATCTATCCACACTTTCTCGGGTGTTTCGGGAAAGAGTTACAGACCTTAGAGCTCTGAAGACAGGAAGTATGTTCAGTAGCAGTTTCTGAGACAGGAAACACAACCTGTAGCAGTTTTAGAAACAGGAATTAAGTCCTGTTGCATTTCTATCTATCTATCTATCTATCTATCTATCTATCTATCTATCTATCTATCTATCTATCTATCTATCTATCTATCTATCTATCTATCTATCTATCTATATCCATGTCTATCTATCTATCTATCTATCTATCTATCTATCTATCTATCTATCTATCTATCTATCTATCTATCTATCTATCTATCTATCTATCTATCTATCTATCTATCTATCTATCTATCTATCTATCTATCTATCTGTTATCTATATCTATCTATCTATCTATCTATCTATCTATCTATCTATCTAGATATATCTATCTATCTATCTATCTATCTATCTATCTATCTATCTATCTATCTATCTATCTATCTATCTATCTATCAGAATATCTATTTGTTATCTATCCTATCTATCTATGATCTATCTTCTATCTATCTATCTATCTATCTATCTATCTATCTATCTATCTATCTATCTATCTATCTATCTATCTATCTATCTATCTATCTATCTATCTATCTATCTATCTATCTATCTATCTATCTATCTATCTATTGGTTTATCTGTTTATCTGTCTATCAGAATATCTATTTGTTTATCTATCTATCTATCTATCTATCTATCTATCTATCTATCTATCTATCTATCTATCTATCTATCTATCTATCTATCTATCTATCTATCTATCTATCTATCTATCTATCGGTTGTAGTCGTTGTTCTGATTAATTTGATCATTTTTACTCTGCAGTCTAATTTGTTATTTCATTCTCAGTGCTTTTAACTTCAAACTGTACAAACAGCACACATCCGGAGCCAGAGCATGAAAATAATGGCACACTTCCTGTCCTTTCCTGTTCACTTCCTGTTTGGTCCTGCAACAGAACAGCACTTACGGGCAAACGCATATTAATGTCCTTTCGTCCTGTCTGGTGTAATAACAGTGATTCACTGCAGTATTGTTCAAACGTCAAACGAGTCTGAGGGAAATGTGACGAAATGAGCCCTTTTGGTAATGTGTGTGTAAAATCAGTCACTGATCCAAAACACACACACACACACACACACACACACACATAAACCCACACACATAAACACACACATAAACACACACACTAGCATCAGGGAACAGATGTTGTCTTTGACTTACGGCTGTGTCAGCACAGTGTGAATGAAGAGCAGGAGAGAAGGATAGAACCATAAGACAAAGATAAGAGGCAGAGGAAGAAGACTTAGAGAGGGTGATGAGAGATAGAGGCGGAGAGTGAGTGTGAGAGAGAGAGAGAGAGAGAGAGAGAGAGAGAGAGAGAGAGAGAGAGAGAGAGAGAGAGAGAGAGAGAGAGAGAGAGAGAGAGAGAGACAAAGAGAGAGGAAAAAAGAGACATACACAGAGACAGAGAGAGAAATAGAGAGAGAGAGAGACAGTGAGACAGAGACAGGAGAAAGACAGAGACAGAGAGAGAGAGACAGAGAAGAGGAGAGAGAGACAAAGAGAGAGGAGAGAGAGAGAGAGAGAGAGGAGAGAGAGAGAGAGAGAGAGAGAGAGAGAGAGAAAAGAGACAGAGAGACTCACACAGAGAGAGAAAGACAAAGAGAGAGGAAAAAAGAGACATACACAGAGACAGAGAGAGAAATAGAGAGAGAGAGAGACAGTGAGACAGAGACAGGAAAAGACTGAGACAAAGAGAGAGACAGAGACATAGAGAGAGAGAGAGAGAGAGAGAGAGAGAGAAAAGAGACAGAGAGACTCACACAGAGACAGAAAGACAAAGAGAGAAATAGAGACATAGAGGGAAAGAGAAAGACAGACAGACAGACAGAGCCAGAGAAAATAAGAAAGAGACAGACAGAGACAGAAAGACAGAGAGAGAGAGAGAGAGAGAGAAAGAGAGAGAGGAAATATGACGATCTAAGACAGAGTTTGTTTGTGTAGCTTGAGCTCTTCCTGCAGGAGTTCCTCCCTCGGGTCTTCTCTAAAGTGTGTATGCGCTGTGCACGAGTGTGTGTGATGTTGCCTGGGATAAGAGATTAGGAGGACGCTGAGAAGCGTCCCTAGGCTTGTTTTTGCCGAGATCAGACACGGTTGGACGCCAGAGCAGCTTTTATTGTCCAATAGAACGTCTGACTGACATGTACTGCAACCAATTACGGCTCAGCATCATGTTTAGGGGTGTGTTTTTAGAGTGGCAGCTCAGTGGTTAAGCTGTTGGACTGCTGACCTGAAGACCATGGGTTTAATTCCCAGCACCTCCAAGCTGCTGCTGTTGGGCCCCTGAGCAAGGCCCCTAACTCTCCTTAACCCAAAAAATAAGATAAATGGAAGTGTCTCTGAATAAGCGTCTCTGGTGAATGCCAAAATTATAATTATTCATTCTTGTACAACTCTTATGTATGTTTATACATCACACACACATACACACACTCACACGTCATACACACACTCACAGAGTTTAATTGTAATGAACTGATTAACACACACACACACACACACACACATACAGAACAACTCCACAATGTGCCACGTTCTCTTTCCTGCTGCACGACAGCAGCTGCACAAAACAAAAGTGGATCTGTCGCTGCTCTGTCCCTACTACTGATGAGCAACATACATAACGAGTGGAGAGGAGTGTGTGTGTGTGTGTGTGTGTGTGTGAGAGAGAGAGAAAGCAAAAGAGTGTTAATGTGAGAGTAAAAGAATTATTTAAGTGTTTAAAAGAGAGAATGAGAGAGAGAGTAGTGTGGTCGGTGTGTGTGTGTGTGTGTGTGTGAGAGAAAGCAAAAGAGTGTAAGTGTGAGAGTGAGAGAATACAAGTGTGTAAAAGAGAGGGAGAGTAGAGTGGTGTGTGTGTGTGTGTGTGTATTTTAATGTTTATGTTGTGCAAAAGATCCCCACACTTCATGGCTGTACAGGACGACAGGTTCTCTCTCTTCCTCTGTCTATCTCCTCTCTCTCTCTCTCTCTCTCTCTCTCTCTCTCTCTCTCCTTGTTTCCCCTCTCTCTCTCTCTCTCTCTTTGCCCCCCTTTCTGTCTCTCTCTCTTCCTCTGTCTCTCTTTCTTCCTCTGTCTCTCTCTCTCTCTCTTGCAGTAGTGATGCATTAACACAGTGATACGATTGGCTTTCCACTTAAAAATCTGCAACAGATTCCTCTGCATGCCACCGAACACCTTCAACACCTTGTGGTGCTGTGTCCAAACCCCATATTTGTAGGTTTTAACCCTAAAATACACCCCGAGGAACATTTAGAAACCAGTAAACGTCGCCTTGACCCTGTAACACACATTCTGCGTCTATACAAATAGCCGTCTCTATTTCCGTCCTCAGCTCCTGGCCGTGTTTAGACTGTGGTTGGTGCAGGGTGAAGGGAGCTCCGTTTATAGGCCAGAAGCCCACAGCGCCGCTCTCATGTGGCACGACGCAAGGTGACGCGCTGCATTATGGGAGATCTGACGCTGCGTTATTCGGGGCAAGTTTAATGCTGTGGGATTTTTCTTCTCAAAACTGCCCTCAGAGTCAAATATAGCAGTTCTGATGATACCGTTGTAATTTGTTAGCATTTGTGCTAACTCTGTAGTAGCCATAGTGTAGCTATTTTGGCTTCCTTTAGAAATCCACCTGTAAAGGGAATTGGGCTGCGAGGGCAGAACACACACACACACACACACACCCACCCACACACACACACAGGAAACAGTGTGTTTGACATTATGTTTGTGCAATGAGGTGAAAAAAAAAGTGTGGTAGCTTCCAGTAGGCTAGTATGTTACATTTATCTCATTTATACAGCTGAGGGTTAGGGGTCTTTTTTAGGGGCCCAAAAGTGGCAGGTGGATATGAGCGAATCCAGATTCATCCTGTTTAAATAACCCAATCTTTATTTTATGACTCTGGATAAACGAATCTTTTTTTTATTTACTGAAATCAAGTTGAGTCTTGAGTTAGCTTGTTGCGAAGAACAACGTAGACAAATAGAAACTGACAATGACAACATTCAGTTGTCGTAGAAATGTCGTAATGAACCTTAAGGGTAGTTTCTAGTCAGGGAGATTCAAGACAATGTACAGTATATACGAGAGGGTATCAAAAAGTTTGGAGACACGCCAACAGATGGCGGCATTATGTGTGCAGCCTGCAGCCTTGTGCTGCCATCTGTTGGCGTGTATCGAGACATTTTGATACCCAACTTAGCCTCAGATTTTGCCCACAAATTGTTGGTTGAATGTTTGATGCAAATGGCAGACAAAACTGTAAACTCGTTTTCAAAAAGTGGTAGCCCAAGGTGTTGGAATAAATAAATAAATAAATAAATAAATAGGAGAGGAAGTAGCTAAACGGTTATGGTGTTAAACTTCTGATAAGAAGATTGTAGGTTCAATCCCCTGCACTGTCAAGCTGCCACTTCTGGGCCCCTGAGCAAGGCCCTTAAACCTGCTCTATGGAGTCCAGATATCTTCTGGCGTCAGTCAGAGTCGATGTGTGAGGCAGCTTTCACTCACTTTTAGCTCTGGTGACCTTAATGACAGGTTATTGGGCTTAATAATAGACGACTAGGGCATTTTTACTGTACTGAGTCACTTCACTGACATGTAAGAACATCTGCTGGAACATCTCCTCATCTGCTGCAAACCCGAGAGACTTTTCAGCTCCAGGCTTGGAGTTTGGGTGACTCATATGAAGCTTGTAGAAATAGAAAGTTGAACATATTTGCTATGTACACTTCATTGGCAAAAGTATTGGGACACCTGACCATCCTGTTCCAGATGTAGTCTCGCTCTTCCATTTATATATCACCTCCATCCTTCTGGAAAGTCTTCCTACTAGTTTGGGTCATGTGACTGTGTGGATTTGATCATTTAACCAATAGTATTAGTGAGATAAGACACTAATGTTGGAATGAGGAGGTCTGGGGTTTAGTCGGTGAAGGTCCTGCTTCTGTGTTTGGACATGATTCTGAATCAGAAAGAACTTTTTCTGCCAAGTTTGTTTACACACACACACACACACACACACAATTTTGCTGGGATTTGAACCCATGATCCTCTGATCAACAATCTAACACCTTAACGACTGAGCTACCACCAGAGCCAGCCCAAGGCATTACCGAACCTAGCAGCTGCTTAGTGCTACTATGGCCACCAGGGGTCCCCCAAGAGTTTATGAAATCAGATCGTTTTTTAAAGCTAATTAAGGATTTAAAGTCGTGGCTCAAATGATTTGATCTGAAGACCAGAAAGATATGAATTCAAGCCCCACCACCACCAATCAGCCAGTGTTGGGTCCTTGAACAAGACCCTTGAGCCTTTGTGCTCCAGGGGCACCATATTGCTGACTCGGTGCTCTGACCCCAACTTACTAAAAAGTAAAGCCTATGTGACAAAATAAAGACTTTTACATTTACATTACAATATCGGCAGCACCGAGGGGCCCCTAAATAAAATTCTGCTAGGGGGCCCCTAAAGGCGTGGGCCAGCCCTAGTTACCACTTCCTGGAGGCAGACACTGTTAGAAACAACGCACATGCGCCATCTAGTGGATGATTGTAAGATTTTGATTACAGCAAAGTGTCTAAGCGAGGACCTGTTAGATCGTCCACGTCCAATCGGAGGACACGTCCAGACTATCTGTTGAGTAAAGGTATATCATACGAACGGGGTGCATTACCTCATAGTTAAACCTTGACCTCATTGTTCAAACTTCAAAGAAATCTCCACCCCCCTCGCTACTTTTTTTCCCCCTTCACTCCTCTGCTCTCCACTCCTTTTTTCTCCAGATCCAGATGTTGAGAAAACACACATCATTACAGGGCAGGACTTATAGCTCACCCTGGGGGTCTACCTACATCACACACACACACACACACACACACACTCACACACTCTTTATCTGTCAGAAAATAACTACAGCTCTATTATTACAGCTGATAGTGGACCCTCTTGCTTGGGGCCTTGCTCAGGGGCCCAGCAGTGATAACTTGGTGATGCTGAGATTCAAACCCCGATCTTCCAATTACCATTCCAACACCTTAACAACTGTGCTATCACTTCCACTTTATCACATTTTGTACGTGTGTGTGTGTGTGTGTGTGTGTATTTACGTTTGTCGCGTGCTGCTAAAAAGTAAATCGGTGTGTTTATTGTAATAAATATGTCTTATAAATAGTAAAAATAAAGTTTGGACAAATTACAGCATAAAAAGTGGTAGCACATTGGAAAATGGTATTATTGTGCTTAAGGTGTTAGACTACCACCTGGAAAACCTTGGTTCGATTCCCAGCACCACCAAGCTACCACTGTTGGGCCCCTAAACAAGACCCTTAACCCCTAATTACTCAGCTGTGTGTAACAGAGAATGTAAGTCGCTCCGGATGATGTAAAAAGTATAAAATCCCTTCTAATATTGATACACAGCGCCATCTCGTGGTCAAAAACAGAAACATACGCAAGATGGGCGTTTATAACCTTTTATTGCATACAGAAATAATTAGGGTTGATTTTATGTCTCATAACGAACATAAAGGCATCCAAAATATACCGTAGTGAAATAAATACACAAATAAAACAAACAAACAATTAAACAAACAACTCAAGGGAAAAGTAGCTTAATGGTTAAAATGCTGGACTGCTGATTGAAAGGTCATGGTTTTAAATATTGCTGGGCCCCTGAGTGAGGCCCTTAACCCATTAACTGTTCAGATGGAAAAAAAAATAAAGGTAAATGTGAGTCACTCTGGATAAAAATATGTTAATACTTCACATTTACAGCATTTGGTAGACGTCCTTATCCAGAGCGGCTTACATTTATCAATAAGGGGTTAAGGGCCTTGCTCAGGGGCCCAACAGTGGTAGCCTGGTGGAGCTGGGAAACGGGTTGGTAGTCCAACACCTTAACCATGAGCCACCACTTCCCCAATAATAATAATAATTATAATAATAATAATAATAATATGCCAAAAATAATTTGATAAATTATGTGTTTAAAATATAAAATTGGTATTAACGCCACTTAAACAAATATATTATTCATCTATAGTGAAATATGGCTTCATTTAAAACTTATAAAAATGTAAAGAAACCAAAATTGACCTTAAATCTTTTATGTTCCATTAAGTTTTTTTGTGAGCCACGAGACAGAATATTTTCCTATAAAGCCACAGGTTCAAGTCTAAACTAGACGGCTTGAGGTCTTTTGTCGGGGAACTATTTCATAATCGTTACTTAAAGGAGATTCACATAATTACATTATTCGATGCCTCCAGCATGTGAAAGTGAGAAACATTCCAGCCTCGAGTCCAATCTACACAATCAGCCCATAAATTATGAAGTCTAATATTCAGCTGAAGGTCCGACATGTTTCGGCTCATCGAGGTAAAAAAACTGTGTGAAAACCGATTACAGTTCAAAGGAACTGCATACAAACAATCCTGTCCAATATACTACATGTGTGTAATGTATATAATTATTACTTATTATTACACACACACACACACACACACACACACGCTTTGAAGTAAATGTGCAACAAGTTAAACACATTAAGTTAATAATAAGGTCTGGTTTTCTTTCTCTGTCTCTATATTTATATCTATATCTAAAACTACATCTATATCTGTCTCTATGTCTATATCTAAACTCTATCTATCTATCTATCTATCTATCTATCTATCTATCTATCTATCTATCTATCTATCTATCTATATATATATATTTATATCTATATATATCTATATATATATATATATATATATATATATATATATAGATATATATATATATTTATATCTATCATAGGAGATATATTTATATCTATCTATCTATCTATCTATCTATATATCTATATATATTATATATCTATCTATCTATCTATCTATCTATCTATCTATCTATATATATATATCTATATCATTATCTATCATATATATATAATATCTATATATATATATCTATCTATCTATATAGCTATATCTATCTATATATCTATAGATATATATATATTATATTATATATATATATATATCTATTATATCTATATCTATCTATTTATCTATATATCTATATATATATATATATATTTATATCTATTTATATCTATCTATCTATCTATATCTATATATATTTATATCTATCTATCTATATCTATCTATCTATCTATCTATCTATATCTATCTATATATATTATATCTATCTATCTATCTATCTATCTATATAAAACTACATCTACATCTGTCTCTATATCTATATCTGTCTCTATATCTATATCTAAACTCTATCTATAGATAGATATAGATGTAGATACAGATATAGTTTTAGATATTTCTATATCTTTATCTAAACCATATCTATATCTAAAACTATATCTATATATATTTCGATTTCTTTATATATCTAAAACTATATCTATATACATTTACAAATTAATAATGAAACAAAAAGTATTTAGTAAATATTATTCCAAAATCGATAAACATTGAACTGTAATGCAAAACTGTATTCCAAACATATATGCAGCTGCAAAGCATGTGATTCGAAAGTGAGCTCTGATTGGCTAGTTTTAAATCCCTCTCTTGGTGCAACCCTCCCACTTTCGTTGTTTGGAAAACGATATAGTTTTTATATATTTTTAGGGTTTTGGGGTTGGATTGTTGCAATTTATTTTATTTTATTTTTATTGTCTTCCCGTTGGCTCCCTCTAGTGGACAACATTCTTCTCACGGCCTTCATCTCTGAATTATTTGAATGATATGCCTACTTATGGCTGAGATCAATTTCATTGTAATGTATATGTGATTGATAAAGACTTTTATTCTACAAACTCAGTTTACTTCTAAGTTGACTTGAATGTTCTAAATGAATTAAACTCCCTAAGTTTCCTGGAGTTGATTTACAAAATACTTTTCATTGTAGTTGCAGTAGAAATGTAGGAGACTTCAAAGTTTATTATTATAAACTAAAAAATCTTAAAATAGTACCCTGACAGTGCTAGTACATTTCATAGTGCTGTAGCTAGTTTTGTAGCTAGCAGTTAAACCCAAGACGTGCTAATGGCTAAGTATTATCGGACTGAAATACAGTACATCACGTCTGCGTGGTTTCGCTTAAGTACATGTGTCTTCTCGAAGGGCTCCATCGAAGGTTCCATTTAGCCTTCGCGAATAACTTTAAAGTTAAACCCAAACTTGGTGGTCATGAGGGACCGAACGTGAGACGAGACTAATAATTAGGACGAGTTTAGAATCTGTGCATTAACAACCCGCCATTATGGTGCGCTGACATCACAGAAGTTACAGTAGGTGTAATTCCAGTCTAGAACCAGGTTCTCATTTAAATGTCTGCCAGAATGACTTATGAAAATATTTACAATGTTCCTAAGATGTTATAATTATAATCCTTTTAATTCTTACTACAGTTCAACCTATAAAGATTGGTTGAAAATGAAACCGATACTGGAGGACTTGGTGGACTTTACACCAGCCTTTCTAAGCCCCTATTATAAGTCCAGTTTGGGAACCAAATCAATGTAAATGCCTTTATTTTGTCACATATACTTATAAAATTTATTTTTTCGCATATCCCATCTCAGTAAATTGGGGGTCAGCTATGATACAGCGCCACCTGGAGCAGGAAGGGTTAAAGGTCTGCTCAAGGACCCAACAGTGGTTGACTTGCCAGTGGTGGGGCTGGAACCCAGGTCTATCCCGTGTGTCACTCGATAGCTAGTCAGACATGCGCGTTAGCCAGTGGAGTTGTCTGATCTCCAAGGTACATGCTGTACATTATACTTAATAAAACCGGTTTATTCCAGTACATCCTATTGGATTGTTTTTATACAATATTCGTTATTTATATGTTTCTTTTTCTTATTTACCCGGAACGAATTGATGGTATTTCAGTTCATTTCAATGGGAAAAACTGATTTGATGTACGAGTAATTTGAGTTTCGAGCTCCGTCGCGGAACCAATTGAACTCGTAAGTCGAGGCACCGCTGTACTATAAATGTCAATATCCTGGTTCTCTAGATTCCAGTGTCTAAATATAGTTAACAAACAGCACTCCGAAACGTAAACATAGCCGTGTGACACCGTCGGATGACAGATTTGTTTGTCTTTCGTTCGGATCCGTCTGTGGTTGAAGGTTATGTTATTAACATACCTCCTGGTTGAGGTCACAGCCGTGAGTCCTCCTACACCGAGACATGTATAATCAACTACAACAGCTACATAAACTTTTGTGTTATGGTAGCTCGGTGGTTACGCTGGACTGCTGATTGTAGGTTTGATTCCCGGGACCACCAAACTGCAACCAGTGGGACCCTAAGCCAAAAAATCTTAACCCTTAAGTTCTTGCTAGGTAGACTTGAAACTTACAGGTACATTTACATTTGGGGCATTTGGCAGACGTCCCCTTATCCAGAGCGACTTACATTCATCTCTTTTTTTTTTTTATACCACTGAGCAATTGAGGGTCTAAGGGTCTTTCTCAGGGGGCCAACAGTTGCAACTTGGTGGTGCTGGGAATCAAACCTTAGCCACAACACCTTGCTAACACTTTAGGTAGGTGTGTTGAGGCAAGTTGGAGATAAACTCTGCAGGACACCAGCTCTCTAGGACCAAGTTTGGACACCCCTGGTATATAGTATGAAAGTATGTGATTTCAGATGCGGCAAAAGACGTCACGGATATTATACAGATGTGTAGAAATCCAGACTTTGCATCATTTCAGTCAGACAGCTTGCATGTAGCATGTCCAGATTCTGCAGGACTAAGGTGGTATGAAGCCTTATGAACAGTTCATTGCGCTGTGATGTCTCTTAATAGAGAGACATTTTAGTGCACTGCTCTGCGGTTTGGGACGCCGCCAATTCTCATACTAGCATCATGGCAACATCAAGGTCACCATCCAGACTTCCCTCCCTCCATTCATCCATCCATCCCTCCCTCCGCGCCACTAGATGTCTCTGCAGTCCTAAAATTTTTTCCCATCCGCTTCCATTCCCTGTATGCAAAACGTTTTCTCTGATGGGGTGTGTTTTCCCCGAGCTGCTATTTAAAATCAACAGCATCCACCACTGCAAGCGCAGAGATGCAGATTGCGCGCGTGCGACGCGTCCGTCAACGTTTCCGCATTTGGTACTTGAACGGAAAGCGAGCGGGACCGGAAACCACCAAGAAAAATTTAAGAGTAAAGATTTTTTCTTAAGAGACAAAAAAAAACGTAGACAAAATCAAGGAAAAAAGTTTTTTAGAATATTTTTTTTCCCCCTGAATAATTATTTAAACGGCTAAAAAAAAAAAAAACCGCGGTAAATTGAACAAAAATTTAAAACCTAGTTACGCACCGCGAGCTTCGGATGCTGACATTGTCAACGTTCTTTCTTTTTTGCGCGCGCGCGTGTGTGTGTGTGTGATAAAAATAATTGACAGAGCAACTCCAGTCATTTTTTAAATATTTAATTATTTTTAAACAATAAAATACGTTAGCATATTAGCACTTTTTCTTTCCCCGTCACAATGTTAGCCGCTGCTAAGTGACAAAGCTAAACTTTTTTTTTTTTTTTTTTTGGTGGATTACATACCTGAAAAGGGCGTGTTAGCATAGCATTGTAGCTAACCGGCTGTAATCGAGAGAAACTAGGAAGTCGAGTCGAAGGATTCGTTAACTGGAGGTCTAAATGTCTAAACATGCTGCCTAGTATATTGTACTGAAACTCGTATCGGTTCCACCATGGCGTCAGGACTGGACCGGGCATTAAGGATGAACGTGGTGGTGGTGGTGGTAGTGATGATGTCCGGGATCTCGGTGCTCGCCAGTGCCCCGCAGAAAGAGCACCACAATCCGAACAACCAGTCTACCGGACCCGGAACACATCATGCGGAAAAAGCTTTCCCTGTGCTGGCTTTCGATTACGAACACGTCCATAAACCGTTCGTTATATTCCTCTGGATTCTGCTGGCTTCCCTGATGAAACTAGGTGAGGATGATGATGATGATGATGTTGGTGGTGGTGGTGGTGTTTTTTTTTTTAAGGAGATGATCATGCATGCCAAGTTGCTGGGAATTCATACACACTTCCATGTAAACTTAGATCTTAAATACGTCATGCTAAACAAATATATATTATATTATATAAAATATATTTTATTTACCTACAAATAAAAACAACAGCATATTTTGTTTGTTGTTTTGTAAAACGTTCCCACACCGGTTTCAACTTTGTTTACACATCATGGTAATCTCATTTGAGTGGCGTGTCTTCTTCTGCGTAAGCACAGAATTATACTCCTGCGCTACAGCGCCACACTGGTTAAACCGCGCCATTACAGGTCCGTACAGTTATGACTTACGAGATCATATAACTTTTCCCCAAGAAAACATTTTGTGTTGGGCAGCATGGTGGCTTAGTGGTTAGCACTGTTGCCTCAGATCAAAAAAAGGTCATGGGTTTGATTCCCGTGCAGGACTTTGCATGTTCAATGTGGAGTTTGCATGTGCTTGTGTGGGTTTACTCGCGGTTCTCCGGTTTCCTCCCACATATTAGATTAATTGGTGATTCTAATTGTACATAGGAGTAAGTGTGAGTGTGTGTGACCCTGTAATGGACTGGTGACCTGTCCAGGGTGTCCCCCTCCTGCCTTTTGCCCTTTCAGAGACGGCTAGGATAGACTGTGCTCTTTGTAATGTAAATCTGTCTCCAAAATCAATAAAAAACACAATGTAAAGATATGTTTGGATGTAAAGTAGATATAAACCCTCTATTTTTTTATATATTTATTATTATGTTTTAAGTTATATATTTTCAGGCATTTTGCATTTATTGATGGAACAGGACAAAGATGAAATGGGGGAGATTGAGAGACAGACGGGGAGTGGGACCGGAAAGGACCCCAGCCAGAATTAAACCTATGATATTTTTTTTATCTCCCCATTTTCAGGTTTTACAGCTAAATCTTTTCGTTACTGCTGACGAATCCCGTTTCCCCTATTTAGACGTTGGAATTTTCATATTCCCTCTAGTGGCACGGTGACTAAGGGTCGAATAAATGTAACTGCTGACATCCGAACCCTGTTGGGCATCAAACAAGACGACCGAGACCGCCAAAACGATGGGTCTCGGTTCGCTTTCAAACGATCTCTGGTGCGGTTCGATTGAAAAACGCAACACAGACCAAATATATCTAATCGAACCAAAAACAGGATGTGATGTGTGACGCAAATGCCATTCTGATCCACTAAATGGACCAGGACCCAATGAAGTGTTACGGTTGTGGGTTTATATCTCAGATCTGTCTGTGTGTGGGGGGTTAGGATGGAGCAGGGGGTTCCTGAGGGTATTCTAGTTTTCTTACCCAGTCCAGAGAAAGAGGTAGTTTAAATTGTTAAGGTTTTGGTTTACTGATTTAAAGATTGCAGCCTTAGTTACCAGAACGACCACCACCAAGTGGCCCCTGAGTAAGGCCCTTAACCCTTAAATGCCCAGATGGATACGAAACAAGGATTCGTACATGGGTTTGAGTGTGTGATGGGTCAACAATTTGTTCAGGGTGTAGAACCTGACTATGTGGGAAAAGTGGTACAGAAAATGGGTGGACAATAAGTCTCTCCCTCTCTCTCGCTCTCTTTCTTTCTCTCTCTCTCTCACTCACTCAGTCTTATCTCTCATTCACTTACTCTTTCTCTCTCTCTTTCTCGGTCTCTCTGTCTTCTCTGCAGTACTGGACAAAACTGAAATATGCTCGACAACCTTGAACATAATTAATGCACATTCCTTGTTCGGATCCCTCTTTAGCTTGTGTCCAATTTGTCCAAGTGATGTGTGTCATCAGAATTGGGTTCGAAAGCGACCTTTTCAGAGGCAACAAAAGAGACTGACGCATTCACAAAGACGGCACAAGATCATTACAAAACAAATAAGGATGTCTGGTTTGGCCAGCACATGGAACATAAAATTTCCTCTAACCCCACAGGCTGTGCGACTGTGTATCTGGGTACGTTGTGTGTAAAAATATCCATACAGCTAACCAATTGTGGTATTTTTTCCTCACAATAGTGTATCAATAGTCTAACGTCTAGTATTGATAATTTTATTCATGCTTTAAACAGATTTTTTTTTTTAATATCGCAGTGTATGGCATTAAAAATATTGTATCGCGACGTACGTATCGTGATATGTATTGTATTGCAAAGCCTTGTAGCAGCCCTAATAGCAGAAATTAAAATATTTTGTAAGGCATTATAACAATAGTCTCTCCTCCCCTGTGTCAGTAAACGTCCTGCACTTTTTTTCGGGTTGTCTTCGTCCAATCCCGTGTCTCTGTTCGGCACTCCAGAAAACATCTGTTCAATGTTAGCTAACAACCTGTAAAACCAGAGGTGAGGAAATCACACGATGTGTTTTGTAAACCTGCGTAATAAACGTAGTAATCGTGTGGTTTTGCGTAACGATGAATTAATTCCTAATTGTATTTAATAATTCCAAGGGTCCGTGAACGTCTCACATGGGGTTTAGTTTGTAATAATAAAGTTTTTCAGTGAACAGTTATAGGATTCTCAGCTCCCGAAGCTAGCTGTGACTCAAAATATGGATTTATCCAATCGTTAGTCAGGAAAATTACCGAAAAAATTAACCGTTAATCATTGATTAACGGTTGTTGCTTTTTAACTAACGGTTGCTTTTGGTACTGTGGCAGAAAACATCAGAGGAGGTGTTTTTCTGGCTCCTTGTCAGTCTTAACTAGTCTCTTATGTGTAGACGGCATGCAGGACACAAGGAGAACAATGCAACTGGGACTAAAGCTAAATGCCAGGAATATTTAACGCCCTGAAATGGTAGCACGCCGGTGGTTCGGTGCCACAG
This sequence comes from Bagarius yarrelli, assembly GCA_005784505.1. Taxonomy (NCBI): domain Eukaryota; kingdom Metazoa; phylum Chordata; class Actinopteri; order Siluriformes; family Sisoridae; genus Bagarius; species Bagarius yarrelli. Next base: position 7,975,107 of record VCAZ01000005.1, read on the forward strand.
ACTTTAGACTGTAAATGACTGAATCAATTGAAATTGTGATCTTAATGACACTTTCTGGCAGTCTTTCTAAAGCGTGCGAGTGAGGAGGGGAAAAGCTTTAAACGCTGATAAATGCCCTGAGCGCTAATGACTGTTTCCATGGAAATGGGTGTGTGTGTGTGTGTGTGTACAGAAGCACAGCCTAGTCCACCGAGTTAGGAAAATACATTTGACTTCAATTTGTTTTGTTGAGTTTTCTACAGTGCAGTCATTTAATTCTTTATCAAGAAAAGTGGGGCTGCGACAAATAATACTCGATTTATTAGCAATTATTATTATTATAATAATACATTTCTTCTAGTTTGTACAGTCGGAAGTTTTATATAGGGTTGGGAATCATTTGGGTTCTCGACTATACCAGTGCCTAATGTGTACTTTAATACCGCTGCCTGAACTGAAAAGGCAAAAAATTATTGGCGGATAACATTAAAGAATGGCTTTATATTGTCCCAACCCTAACCCTGACCCTTAGTCCTGTGTCTTTTAGTCCTGCGTCCCCTCGAATGTTTCATTAGACATTTTCCTCCCTCGTTACATGCAATTGTTGAAAGTCACTTCTTGCATGTCACGGTGTCGGAATACTCTGTTGTGAAATACAGTCACGCTTGAGAATGTTTAGCTTTGGGCGTTTTTAATTTAGACGTCTTTAGATAAGCTAGCTAACTTTAGGCTACCAGCTGCCTTTAGCGCAAATGTAATTACTACATTCCTGTGCTCCTTAGATGTGGACACTCAAATAAGAACCGGAGATTTGTTGGATTTGTATTAGTCAAGCTTGCCAACTTACATACAGGAAATTATCATTCACGTAGGGCTGCCCGGTGATGATGCTTTTTGGATCTTTTCAGGAGAACCCAAGGACAAAAATGTTTTAATCGATTTTTAGGCTTTTAAGTGGCACCGAAATAAGACACCGAAATCTAGGTTCTCATTTGATTCTAGTACATACCGGTTACATAGGTACCAGTCCCAGCGCCACATTGGTTAACGCAACAATATTGCCCACATTAGCATTAGGTCGTGTGGGATTAAACAACAATCCAACAACAAAAATTGTTTGTTGACTAATTGTTGCAGAACTAAAACAATCTTTTGGGTTTGTTTTGCTGTTTTCGGTGCCAATCCGCCAGCAAATAAATCGCGTAGGTTTTGAATACAGTCCGAAGGCAACGTCAGTATCGTGGGCCGACTCCTCTCCAACGGTTTGTTTGCTCGTATGCAAAGAATGCTTTGTATAATAATGCAAATTTCTTTTTCGCAATTTTAGTTCAAAGGGAGAGGCCATTTGTTATGCCGAGGTTCCACTGTAATAAAGTTGTTTGGCATTTTCAAAAGTTGAAGTGACAGCACAAGCCAGAAAAATCGGGATGGGGGGAGGGGTCGCAGCCCTACAGGTAACTTAACTGCTTTGTACGAGGAACAGTTAGTTCTTCGAAAGTAGCCTGGTCATTGTTTACCATGTTCACAAGACACGATCCATTTCGAGGCAAGATAACAACAAGCCTTTGTTGTTCTTCTCTAGAAATATGTCCGAACTGCCCGGGAAGGGTTTCCCTGAGCCTTTATAATCGCGCTCGAATAAACACACACCCAGTTTGACGTGCTCAATAATATCACAAAGCCTCAGGGGTTTTGATCTGTCATGACTCAGCTACGCTCGTCATCGAGATTAACCTGCATTTAAGAAAACCAAAGTTCAGTCCACACCTTTCTCCGATAACGCAGGCGCCGAACTGATAGGACTGATTAACGAGGAGGTGTTTTATGTCTCGAGTAACCACCATTTTTCCATTGTGCTTCAGTCTTCACTCTACTAATGCGTTGAAGCTAAACTGTTAGCTGAAGCTAACGTTTAATAGACTGACCAAGTCTGTCCTCCCGCTTTGGTCTCAGCATTATTCTTCTCACCTTGGACTTGAAATTAAGTGCAATCATGCGAAGAGTCGCATCAATAATTCAGTGTTTGTTTATTATTAATAAGCGCTTGCCACCCGGCGCGCTCAACTTGCTTTTTATGGGTCCCGATCTGAAAATAAATTTGTAGAGAGAATATAACAAATATAACGTAAAGCTACCGGCGACTGAAGTTGCAGTTTATGTTGCTATCTGACGAGTACCACAAGTACCATATGTCTCCATTTTGGGATGATCCGAGTGTAGACCTGGCAATCCGACGGTAAAATTACATGGTAGCCGTTTTTTTTTTTTTCTCAATTTGCCAAATTATCACATAAAATTATCACGTCACAGTTTTGTGAAAACTTTGCACAAGTTTGGGCTCTATGACATGTCATGCACAGCTTTGCTTTCGTAAGGTTAATTGCGGTCATTTTTGTGTGTTAGCACATCTTTACAATAGAAAATCAGGAAATGCGTTTTGGTGTAACTGTGTTATCGTTTAGGTGGTAAACCTTTGCAAAAAAACTGTAAGTTGCACAGTTGCAAAGAATGTGCATGGATTGGTTGCGTTTCCTTCGCAGTTGCGTTCGGACATTGCTTTATAGTTTTTTCCTAAATATGTTAAAAATTTGCTCAGATTCGCAGTTATGATATAACACACACACTTCGGTTTCAATTCACGTGCGTGAAACGGGAGTACAGTTCTTGTAGAAAGTAAAAATGTTTCCCTATTGGCCGAATTTCGGTAAAGGATCTTTGGAACTTTAGGTGTAAATCAGGAACCGATATTGTGACAGGATGTGATTATTAATTTGGATATTAAAGCCTTTAGCTTTAACAGTCAAAGCTAACTGGCGTGATATATACACGACCGTTGAACGTACTTCAGGTAGGTGGACACCACTTATTCAGAGAGACTAACATTAATCTGTATTTTTTTCGAACCTTCCGATCAGCAGTCCACCACCTTAACCATTGAGCTACCACTCCCAACCCCCATCTCGCTAAACACACGTCTTTTCTAAAGACCGGTGTGTAAGAATAACCCTCTTGTAATGTTATCACTCTAGTCACATTTTTCAAAGAAGTTTTATAAAGATTGTTCCGTAACCCTACTGTTATTATTTAGTAATATTATGTTGTATCGTATGTTAAAAGAGCTCTTAGAAACAATAAATAGTACAAATGTGTAAAAGACAAATACAACACACTGTTGGGAGGAAGTGTGATATTACATACACTCTAAGAGGAAATTGCAGATATTTGCGCAACAGCTCCGATAAATGCTCGGTTCTGATTGGTCAGATGGTGTTTACACTTTATATCTCTTATGAAATCACAGATATACATTGCTGCAAGTGATTTGCAGCTCAAATCAAAAACCTTTAATGAACATTTAACAATACCTAATACTTAAACTGTCTTTAATTAAATATACTAGTTTTAACTGTTTTAATTAGTTTTTAATTAAATATTAACTTCAGCTCTTTTGTTGCTTCTTGCGGGTTGGAATTTCTGACTTCACCGCAGCTTTTCTAAAAGAAAAAAAAAGTGCTGCATGTTGCAGCGTTTTTAGGGGTTTTGTTGCAAAATTAGCCCCAATACTTAATAGCTTTGTTTTTGTGGGATAGAGTTTGGTGCCTTAGTCGTTACCGTTTTTGGTGGAACTTTACAAAGTCAACTTTGCAGGTAAATGTAAGTTGCGCAGAAACGCAAAGAGATTGGTTAACTTTGCATTAAACGTTCCATTCAGACATTAGGTGTGTGGTTTTTTATTTTTTTATTTTTATTTTTATTTTTTTTTCGACTCTCTAAATACACACACACACACACACACACACACTAGCACACATTCACACCTACAGATGTCAGCGTTCTGCTTTGTCTCAATGGAAAAATTAACAATCGAGTCAGTATTGACAAATTCTTAACGATCAGTTATCGATTAATCGTGCCTGGTAGTTATTAACGATTTATAATGATAATAGAAGGATGCAGGTTAAGACATGATGTAATGATTACTTTTGAGTTCATTATACCGCACCGTGAGGAAGTGTTGCAGTTGATTAGGACATGCACAGTTAATGCCTGAAAGCTGCACAATACGCAGGCGGCCATTTTGCATATCGGTTTATAACAGTGGCTTCATACGAACTTGCATACTACTTAAGTATGTACTACATTTAAATAGGTTCAGACTTCCCGACTATTAAAGTATGTTGTGTGTATATAGGCTGGTTACGGTAGTATGAATGAACTTCAGATATTCTACATCCGCCACAGTCGTCTCTCCTGCATCCTCATAGGATAGTAAAGTTTGCATCGTACTCATAATTAAAAATCCAGGCGGGAATAGTAGACCATTCAGAAACTTTTCATGTAATATAATTCGCATACTAAGGATTCGGACATACTACTCGTCTGGCATACTCAGATTCTCTTACTATATAGTATATAAGTACTCCAGTAGCAGTCAGCTCGGTTTCTCTCAAGTTCCTGACCAACTGCTGATTTGGTCTTACTCCTTAATGCATGTTTTTTATTTCTACCAACTTTCCTCCATTAAAGCTGTTTACCGAAGCTAGCGAACTGCTAATTGTACTGATACAGAGGCCCAGCTTTATCAAACATCTGGTGCTACTCGCTCTGCAAACAATGGGCTTTTTATTCATTTATTACTTTCTTTTTAAAGCATGTTTGTGTAGGCAAGGTGTGGTGTTTTTCTTGTTTCTGGCTTTCTAAAGTGGTGTGAATGTTGATTGCCTTTTTTTTTTTTTAAACAGTATGGACTTTCATCTTCTCTTTTACCTCAGAAAAAAATAGCTGGTTGCTAATCAGGTCTAAATCTACTTCATTCTGTTTGTTTCCAAACCGAGTGCCGTATCCGAAAACGTTTATAGTAGGCGAAAAACAGTGCCAGGATGACCTACAACTTCTGCCAAGATTTCGAAGCGCGCTTTAAATATCCCATAAACCTGCGGGAGAGACGACTCGTCGTATTTAAAAATAGCGGAAATTAGCGACGCATCACTTTCCAAGCGCTTAAAGTTTGGTAGCTTTAAGCATTTCAGGGAACAAATAGTTCAATGTGGTTAAACTTTGTTTATTAACTTTTTATGCTGTCGTATGTCACATGACAATATCAACATGGTGGATGTAGCATGTCCGAATTTCATTTAACTCTACTATATAGAACTTAGCTTTTTTTTTTACCTGTTGGGGAGTACCAACTAACTGGTACCTATATGATTTGCGGACACAGCCATGGACTAAAGATTAAAGGACTAAAGACTAAAGGTTAGAGCAGTTCAGGTGATAAGAAACTCAAACAATTAAACATGCATGTTCGGTCATTTCTCTTACCACAGCCGCTCTTGGACTGCTTTCCGCTAAACAAGATTGGCTGATGGGAAAGACCTTAGTAGATCATGTGGTAAGATCCATGCGGTTAAAAGTTACAGACGACTCTCGAATTACGAATTAAACGTACGACGTTACGATACAAACCAAAAGGTGTTTCGAGAAATATTTGTCGAAATTCATGTCCTCGTGGTTGGTGTCCACTCGGCCCAGTTGAACACTGGTGATACTGTTGTTGCGTTAAATGGTGCTAAACAAAAGTTTTCAAGGATGAGGATTCCGTACTCTTCTAAGCTACCGTGGGCTAGTTTAGGAAACATTTCAGGGGGTATTTGATATTGATAGGTTTTAAGAATGTAACTCCATGGGTTCTGATGGGTTTTTAGAATGTAACTCCATCGTAAGTCCAGAGCTGTCTTTATATATGATTTATAAAAGCGTATATTTTATTTATATAAGTGTCATTTGGTAGTTGATGTTAGTGAGAACGTGGAAAAAAAAGGATCTATGGCAAGCTTACAATTAGGTTGTGTATTGGCAAAGGCCTTGTAATATCATGCTAATAAATATATATATACATACATACAGAACATCAATAAGGCACCTGCACATACATATGGCGCTCGCTTTTGCGCTCTGGGGGACTTAAAGACTATAAAATGCGCCAAAACAAAGAAAGCAACTATTTGATGTTTGTTTTTCAGTGATTGCCGAAGATACAGGACTTTATCTGTTAAGTAAACAGGGACGCTGGATGGAGATCAGTAACGACTTGCCCGCGTGTGCTTCAAGATTAGTTTTTTTTTTTTTAATTACTCCAGTCTTTTGTCCACATTCCATCAAATTCTTGTCCCAGTTGACGGTATTAAGGTTGAACTTTGACAACTTGAATATACCAGCCCAAGGCTGCTGCTGCTGCTTTTCAGCTCAGGATTGTTCAAACCGATGCCGAACGTGTGCAATCTCGTCTAATCTGGCAGGAGAATGCTATAAATGCGGCACTGTTTGTTTAAAAAAAAAAAAAAAAAACGTTTATCTCGCATGTATGACATGCTTTTTTGTTGCATATTTTTGTACATTTATTGCCTTTATTAATAGGACAATAAGTGAAGTAAGAAAGAGACGTGGACACGGGTTTGGGAAAAGTCACCGGTGCTACATATGATTTAGATATCAAAAAGTTTTGAGACACACCAATAGATGGCAGCACATGTATGTTCTCTCAAGTTTTTCAAGTATGTAGGTATACAGGAAGCAATACTGATTAGAAGATCAAAGGGTTTTAATGCCCAGCACCACTGAGCTGCCACTGCTTGGGCCCCTAAACAGGGCCCCTGCCCCTGAATTGCATCAGTTGGATTAAAAAAAAGATGTAATGTGTATGTTACTATTTTTAAAAAATTTCTTTGTGCATTTTAGTGTGTTGCTATTGCGTTTATGAAACATAATAATAAGGTAGGAAAAAAAAACCCTCCCATCTCCTGAGTATTGTCTGTCATCTGCCAGGCGTGGAACCTGTAACCTTTCCAGCAGCAATCCATTTTTAATCAGTTGTTTACCTGGACATCAGCGGCGAGCTTGGATTTCGAACGCTGCGTAAAGGAACCGCGTGTCGGAGGTGATTGGAAACAGATGGCTCTGTTTTTCCCCCAGCGCAGACTCTTCTCTTGAATTACCCCACCCCCCTGTCCAAATTTGTTCAATTAATTTAATATAGACCTCATCTTTCATTTCTCTGGTTTTTCTCTCTTCTACACTGTAACTCTGCAGCTCGGAAGTTCTTCTCTGTCTCCTCTGCTCTCTATTTCTCACTCTGCTTTTTCTAGTTTGTATTTTCTCTCTCTCTGTATCTGTTCGTCTTTGTCCGTGTTTTCACTTCTTTGATGCCCCCTCCATTGCTTTATTTGAGCATTTATCGGTTTCTATCTATCTATCTATCTATCTATCTATCTATCTATCTATCTATCTATCTATCTATCTATCTATCTATCTATCTATCTATCTATCTATCTATCTATCTCCGGATCGTTCCATCTCTGTATCTATATGCCGCTGTGTCTCACTTTCTCAGCCTTTCTCACATCAGTATTTGTAATTACGGCTGGGCTAATCAACGATATAATATCAAATCGCAATTAAATTTATCAATAATGATGATAAGCGCTGGACATTTTTACCCTATGAATTAAAACCAAACAGTTGGGACAGAGTCTGTACCCTTTAGTCTTTCGTTTCCTCTCACCCTATCCTGCTTTTTTCTCATGCTTTGTGTTTTCTCACCGAGCTGAGGATGACGAATGACTGAATCCAAAATGCTGTGCTGATTTTTTTATTTATTTATTTATTTTTTGGGACACGTCTCCAGTCCCTGTCAGCTTTATTTACAGCACAGCTCACATTGTCATTTGTTCATATTAATCCACCATCAGTTGTGGGATAAAGGTGCAGGCTGTGAATCGTGCCACCGTGAGAATTAACGGCATAATGAGTCGTTCTTCTTTTATTCGTTCCTCCTGATTTTATCCTGAATGAGATTGAGGTTGAATCGATTCTTAAGAAAAATATCTTGCGGTTCCTGTTCATTAAAAAAAAAGACTTTATTCAGCCACCCCTGCACCCAAAGTCCTCTCTGTAACTGCTTTTATTTACCCCAAGGCAAGGGTAAATGGAGAATAGTCAGCTAGTGTTTTTACGGACAGATGGAATGAAATCTGCTTTAGACTGACTATCTTTTACTATTTCCTGCATGGGAAGCCTGGGCATTTATTCCGGCTCTCCCTGGAAAGGAGCAGAACCCGGAACGGAACCGATATGTGACTGGAATTCTTTTTTTCTTCTTTTTTTTTTCCTGTATTAGTTTTTATGAGTTTAACTTGTTCATCACTTGGTTGGCGAATCCGTTAAACTCATCTTTGTCCACTCGAGACCAGCAACCAACAGTACTTCTTTTTTCTTTTACCCCAATCAAGCCTTTCTTTCTCAAGCAAAAATACAACGTTTAAAAGGCAATTTGGCAATCCAGAGCTGCCGTCATGATAAATGCAAAGCCGTTTAGGTCTTCTGCCCAATTTTTTCCCTAACAGCTGCATCTATCAATTCATTCCTGTAATTACACTATTTATAAAATTGCACCGAGGCTCATTTTGCGAACCCTGACGGTGCCTGTTCGAGTGTGAAAGGCTGGTAGAAGGACACATTAGCAGATAAAGTCTCACCAGATGAAACAAGGTAACATGGAAGCCCGAGTCTCTGTTCTTCTTGCTCCTGCTCAGTTTTGCACACCAGGTTTATACGATATGCTATTATCATTAGCAATAATGAGCCCATTTATGAGTCAGACAGAATTGTTCTGTTTATCGAATAATAAGCTGTTAATAACATAACTAAACGCTTTATTCAGCTATTCAGTGTTTTGGTAACTGTGTTTGTTATATGAGACTTGGATGAGACTACTGAAAGGTGTGAGAATATTATCTACTGGTCTGAATAGTCTTTCAATGGGTTGAGCAACCGTACTTGGACATGTCCCAGCAATTGGGTTTAAAATAAGGATAATGGCGCTGGCCTGGCATGTGATTATAACAAAATAAGAAATAAACTGAACACCATTTTCCACCGGTGCTGGTGCCGGACGCCAACCTGGAACCGAGCTAAACTTTTCCACTGAAAAAAAAGTCCTGGATTTATGCCCTGATCCTGGCACTAAACTAGTCCTAAAAGCTTGCTTGTCTCGAGTGGGATTTGAAAAAGTCAGTGGGCGGAGCTTCCATAATAAATCCCAAAATGACGGCTAAATTAACCAAAACAATAACATTTTTGACAAAAGAGACCAACGCTGTCCTCACCATCAAAGTCCTACCATGAGGTAGCTGGGAAATGGAAACCGTGGAGTTTGACCGGTTCACTGACCAAAGAAAGCGATAATAAGCAGTTCCGGTTACATGTTGGTGATGTAGTGGGTTCTGCTCCCTGCCGGGGCAAACACGATCCTGGTGAAAAGGCAGCATGACCGATTAGTTGAAGAACAGCGCTGATGTAAATCCGATCTAAATTCATTTCACAGGTTTGTTCTGATACATGCCTTACAGTATGTGGTGGGCGTTCCACATGATTTTAGACCTCTAAGTATAAAAATAGTACACTTCCTGCTTCAACAGCCACCAGTGGAAAGTTGTCACAAAGTTTTTCAGTCGCATGACAAGCCGCAATTAAATTGTGTTCTTAACCTCAAGTGTGGAAAAAAGGCAGGTGAGGCGCTAGCTATTTAAAGCTGCTATAACGAAAGAGACACACAAAGTCGCATTAAACACCGAATAAGTCGTTAATATGATATTTATTTATTTATTTTTTTAACATTATAAGTCTACCCACGGAGTTGTCACAGATCCACAATAAGCATGTTTTTTCGCAGAGAACCAGCAGGAACATTTGCAATGCATTTACATAGGGTGTCGGGGGCGGCAACCAACACAGACGATCCAAGCCGAGTCATGGACTTCCGTTTGTGATCGTGACCTACTTAGCCGAGGATCTTCTTTACTAGCTTAGCCTACTTTTTTTAAGACTCTCAAGCTTTTAAGGGTATTAGATTTATTTACTATGAATGGGAATGATTAATCGATTATCATCACTAAACGCACTTCCTGGTTTCTTATTTTGAGGATGTGCTAATACGCTAATTCCAAAAATGACTGCAAGACAGCATGCAAAACATTTCCCTGACGAGCTTCACAAAAGCTAACGCTAACCGTTTTACAGGGCGCGCATCGTGCTGATGCAATTTATACGTGATCCTGCAATTTGTTTTGCAACATAACACCTAAAAACATTGCACCGTGCATCGCATGTACATGCATATATGAGCCACCACGGGGATGTGGCGGCTCATGGTTAAGGTGTTGGATTACCAACCCGAAGGTTGTGGGTTCAATTCCCAACTCCACCAAGACACCACTGCTGGGCCACTGAGCAAGGCCCTCAACCCCCTAATTGCTCAGTTGTATACTAAGGAATGTTGTAGGTCGCTCTGGATAAGGGCGTCTGCCAAATGCTGCAAATGTTAATGTAAATGTATGTACAGCATTTGGTCGATGCCCTTTTCCAGAGCAACTTACATTTATCTCATTTGTCCGACTGGGCAATTGGGATTATGGAAGGAATTTAATCAAACGCTCATCCCTACTTCGAACAAGGGAATTCCCTCATAAAATCTTACATTGTCTTTGACACCAACAGTCTTGAGCCAGCAGCTGGGATCGTTCTGTTTATGGTCTCCGAGTGTTCTGTGTACACACACACACACACACACACACACACACACACACATGAGCGCCTTTTGGCACTTAGCCAAAAACACACTCTGCGTATAAGGGACCGTAGCCAAGACCTGCAGGGAATAATAATAATGTCTGATATCATCGTGCCCTTTTCTCACACACTTTTATAACCTACAAATTAATTAGGTTCTCAAAAAAGCAGTAAATCCTCAACCCGCGTCCCCTTTAGTGCAAATATAAAGATTTGCCTTTGCAGCTGGTTAGACCGCCGTTCTGTCAGGCAGAGCCTGAATTATCTGTTTCATTAACTACACTTGGAACAGGCTTGGGGAAAAACGAAGAGACGAGCAAGTAGGACACAATATTTATCTTTATCTACATCACAGTCTGACAGTGTTGCATCAATAAAATTTGTCCATGCAGGTTTGGATTATTAGGTTCAGTCTTCATGTCCTATATGGGTAAAAGTTTTGGAAGACCAGAACGTCTCTTTCTAGATTCTGTCACCCTCTTAAGCTCCACTCTTTTTTTTTTCTTTTTTTTTTTTTTTTTTTTTTTTTTTTCTAAAAGCTTTCCGCTAGATTCTGGAGCATGGATTTAGCCATGTGACCAGGAACTGATGTCTTGTAAGAAGGTGTGGAAAAAAAAGTCAACATCTCAGATCTTCCCAAAAAGCTTTATAAGGGTTTGGGCTTGGAGCTTTTTTTTTGCATGAGACTTGGGTTCCTTGGCACATCACATGTTCTTGGAACTAGCTTTGTGGACTCTAGTATCGTCTTGCTAAAACAAGTCAGAGCCGAGTTCCAGTGAAGGAAAATGTTCATGCAACAGCTTACAGAGACATGTGCTACAATCATGCGCTTCCTTTTCGTGAGAACAATTTGAGGGGGAAAAAGTCAAATAGCCATGTGATGTCACGTGTCCACAAGGGGTTGGTTAGGAAAATGTTGTTAGCCAGAGCATTTTTACAGTCTACCTCAGGTTCTTCTAGTCCTCTTTGCCTGCAACACCACAACAGTTATTACTGCTTTTAAGTTGATTCCGTTTGTACGCTGTTGTATTTTATTACATTTACCATTTTCGGCATTTGGCAGCCGCCATTAACCAGAGTGACTTCTGGTATTCATCACATTTGTCCAGCTCAGCGTTTTAGATCTCAAGAGCCCCAGCAGTGGCAACCTGACAGTTCTGGGAACTCTGTTTACTCACAATCTTCTCCTTTAGGTTTTGGACCACCAGTCCAACATCTTAAGCACTAATTCCAAGTTCACGCAACATGATTTACAGATTACAGATCAGTTGCTTGCCTTCAGTTGCTGCCGTGTTCACACACACGATAGCTCTGCGATGGGAGGTTACGCACCCCATAACGGAAGGATCAACTACTCTGTCAGGATCTTCAAATGGTAGCTTGCAAAAACTTTGCGAATACAAATGGTCTGCGTGCTGATTTGCAGCAAAGAGACAAAAAAAAAAAAAAAGACCATGTTTGCTGATATTGTGGTCTATAACTCTTCCCAGAATCTTCCTGCTGCACTGTGCCTTGCTTTCTCTTTAGCTGTAGGTTATAGTGGGTTTATAACCATATTTTGCCATTTCCCCCTGTTTATGTGTATGATGGTGTACACAAGCAGCAATTCGCCCCCCCCGATTTCAGACATTTTATTGCGATTTTATAAAACCTGCCCCGAGTGAATTCAGGGATAAAATCGTGCACTGTCGACTCTGCATTAGTCTGATTAAAAGCTTGGCCGAGTTCATTTTCTTGGCCGTGTTATAGTAATGGTTCCCTAATGAATTCCTCTCTGCTACTTTTAAGCAAAGACTTTATCCCATTACCCTCATCTCCATTCGTCTATTTACTATGTTCTACTGAGCAAAGGAAGGTTTCATTAGAGGGTTGACTTTATTTCCTCCTTTGTCAGGATTTACGACCTACTAACGACCTGATGTTAATCATGCGCTCTCAGTGTGTGGCGGTGGTGGTGGTACCGTCTAGGGGATAACATGTTGGATGGCATTCTGAAATGTCAGTGCCCTGTGCATTATCCAACCACACCGCTGTGAATATTTCACCTTCCCTTATGCCGTGTTTAGAGACCGGTTTGCGGCGCAGAACAAAGTAGTTTGAACGTCCCATCGACGCTGGATTAAATATAGCCGATCCAGCGACTGCATGAGCTCGGTGTTCTTATGGATCTTGGCAGCTGGCCGCCCGCTGCAGTCTTTCATCACACATTAATCGATTTAATATCACAATATTGGGTTTGAAAAATAGCCCCCCAAAAAAATGCAAGTCCTGCCAACCAGCTGCATTCTACTTCCTGGGCAGATAAAAAAAGTATTGATGATGTAATTTATGTACTTTTTGTACAAAGGCAATTTGTCTAACGGTGGTTAGATAGAAATACTAAAAAAATGGGTGGATTGAGTTGGATCAAGATGGATGGGTTTGGATGTATAGCTGAGATGGCTGACTAAACATATAGGTTAGGTTATGGAGAATATGTAGAAATAAAGGAACAGATTAATAGTGATAAATAGTAGATGAATAGAAATGGACAGATTGGGGGATGGTTGGACGGATAGAGGGGAGATTGTTGAATGGATAGAGATCTATTTAACCGCTGTTGGATAGATAGAGGGAAGATAGATGGATGAAGGGGTGTTTAAACATAGTTGGAGATGGGGATGGTTGGATGGATGGAGATGGTTGGTTGGATAAAGAGGGTTGGATGGATGGGGATGGTTGGATAAATAGATAAAGATAAATGTTGTTTTTGTGTGTTCGTGTTAAAGAGAACTGAATTAACGCTGTGTTTCTCCCAAAAGTAAATGCATCTAACACGTTTATTAAAAAGTTAAAATGTCTGTGGTTTTCTTATTAGCGAGCGCCTTTTATTTTGCTAGATAAAATGGATTCTGGTTACATGGTTCTGGTTCTGTTCTCGAGGCGTTATGATGTGTGTGTCTGCTCTCCCGTGTAGCCACATAGACCATAAATTGTGCCAGTCAGATTTAGATATCTGTTTAAAGGCCCATGTTCTGCTTGATGGCACAATTTTTGTCTCACACAGCAATAATTAAGATCTGACAGATGTATAATTACTGTCTGTGCTCCTCTGATGCCTCATTTCTTTTGCTTTTCTCTCTTTTCCCCTTTTTCCTTCTTTTTATATAAGAATCTTTCGAGGTGTTATAAATAGAACTTGCTTAAATGACATGTACGTATTTATTTTTAAGTCTCCTAACAGGGCTTCTCAAATGAAAAATAATATTGTTAGGTTATTATAAATAAAGATTTTCCTCAGGTGTAACATTATTTGATCCATCCACCCACAGATCCAGCCTGCATCATTAATTATTCTTTGTATTTTGATTTGACTTCTGTGTTTTTTACTTTTCAGGGTTTCACTTAATCCCACGGTTGTCCTCAATTGTTCCCGAGAGCTGTCTGCTGATTGTGGTGGGTCTTGTGGTAGGCGGGCTTATCAAGCTCCTGGGGGAGACCCCCCCTGTACTCGACTCCCAGCTCTTCTTCTTATATCTTCTCCCTCCCATCATCCTGGATGCCGGCTACTTCTTACCTATGAGACCCTTCATGGAGAACCTGGGTACCATCCTTATGTTTGCCGTGGTGGGCACATTGTGGAATTCCTTTTTCATTGGCAGCTTGCTGTTTGGTGTGTGTCAGATCGAGGGGACTAACCTGGGCACGGTGACTCTATTGCCCTGTCTGCTGTTTGCAGCCATTATCTCAGCTGTGGATCCCGTAGCCGTCCTAGCCGTATTTGAAGAGATTCACATCAATGAGCTTCTGCACATTCTTGTGTTTGGCGAGTCGCTGCTTAACGATGCCGTCACAGTGGTGAGTACCTCACGGCTCACTCATGGGACCTCTGCTGTTGTATACAATCCTCTATTTACTTCCACACCACTTGGGGATTATTTGGGTACATTTTTACAGATAATGTAATATAAAAGAATTAAAGTACTAATGTTTTGCCCTCACACTCCTACAATTACCAGATTCTGTTAACGTTTTAACACAAACGCTTGTATTTTGTCACAGAATATCACGATTGGCCGTATATATTAATGCTAATTTATTCATTTGTGTCAAGTTTTTATGTTGCCAAATGTAGCTGAACCAGGTGAATGTTTCCTGGCCTTGATTTTAGATAAAGTGATGCAATTTGTCCCGATGTTATGTTTAAAACCAGGTTTTATTTACACAGTTAAAATGTAGACAGTAGATCCATTGTTTAGTCAATTTTTTTTGGCTGGCCTTTTGTTCAGTTTGTTCCCAGAAATGGCGAATGAATACAATAGTAAAAACATTTCGCTTTTTGATTAGTAAGCAGATTTATTTTGTTTGATTTTCAGGTCTATGTGAAGTGGTGGAGAGGCAACGTTCATTGTTCACTATTCGTCATGTTAAGAAAATCTGAAGCCGCCACACATAAAAACATGATTGCGATACGGATATTTGCGCACTACTTGCATACGGCGTCCTGATATCAGTGCTTGCTTGTGTGTTTGCCCCAGTAGCATTACATTTTTTTGCACATTATCACCCTTGCCTGCTTGCATTATAAGCCTGCTCTTCCATTTGCATTAATGTTTAGTGGCCTTGCCTGCTTGCCTACTTGTCCACTCGTCTGGAGTCATGAACTGAGAAATTAAAATTCTCTTAACCTTGTGCTTAAAAACATCCCTTTTTAAAACTTTGTTGTTCCTGTAAAAACGGAAGGCCTGACCCGACCCTGCCTACGGTTTGCACATACAGGTGATGCAAAAATGTTAGCCAATCATAGCAGCGAACATTTGCTTCAAAGATAACAATCCGCCACGCCTATTTAAACAGAGCGTTCTGATGAGGCGGTCAAAAACAGGACAGAAAATAGACAATATTATAAGTAGACCACAGAGAACAGTACAGAATAAAAAAAAAGGTGAGGTAGTTTATGACCCCTTGAATTCCCAATTGGATACTAACAAAGGTTTGGCAACTCATGTTTCTTGTGTTCCCTAGTTCTACTTGTTTTCTCAACTACCTCTGCCTTAGGATTATGATTATCTGGATCAGGTGTGTTTGTGCAGTCAGAAGCTGAGAGATACCGCCTTAGCTGAGCTTCTGATTCCAGCTTCTGATTGACTGAACACACCTGATCCAGGGAATCAGCAGAGGGTAGGGCAAAGCAACTCAAGGAACATGGGTTGCCTTCCCCAGGACGCTAGTTTAGTGCGCTCGTTTACTTGCCTTCTTGCTTCTTTTTTTGGGTATTGGCATCCTTGCATACTTTGGTAGTATTAAAGAATCACTCCAGTGACTTTAAGATGTCTAGTCTGTGTTTGGTTTGTGAAAAATGTCTTTAGGATGGATGCATTTTTTAAATTTTTTTTAATTTATCCAAAGTCTGAGATGATGATGATGATGATGATTAGCCAGCTTAAGTAAATGAAACATCCGATTCTGATACCGCTACACAATTCTTGCTGCTCTAGTGTGACCTGTGTGCTAATAGTCTCCTGTGTGTACCCCATCTTGTTGCTCAGGTTCTTTACCACCTCTTTGAAGAGTATTCTTCCAGAGGCTCTGTAAACATAGGAGACGTCTTCCTGGGCATCGTGTCTTTCTTTGTGGTGTCTTTGGGTGGAATACTGGTGGGAGCCATCTACGGCATCCTGACTGCCTTCACCTCCCGCTTTACCTCACACACGCGTGTCATCGAGCCACTTTTCGTCTTCGTCTACAGTTACTTGGCCTACCTGTCAGCCGAGGTGTTCCACTTGTCTGGAATCATGGCGTGAGTACCTCAGCACACTCCGTAACTGGGATTGGTAGTAGTCAGGGGGAAAAAAAACAATACAAACTATATTACAAGACAGTTACTGTCTCAGACAGCAGTATGGAAAGTGGTTGGACTGCTGATCAAAAGATCATGAGGTAAATTCCCAGCACCACCAAGCTGCCACTGCTGGGTCTCTGAGCAACTAACCCTCAGGTTGCTTAGTTGGATAAATATACTACCTTGAGAATTAAGTAAACATTACAAAATTAAAGTCATGATACTTCAAGACTAAATTGAAAATTTGAAATTACGAGATTAAAGTCGTAATATGTGCATAAATGTAAGTCGCTTTGCCAAAATGCCGTCTGTAGGACATCTGTGTTGTGTTTTTTTTTTACTGTAAGAAAACATCAGCATAGCAAGTGACTCCGTCTATTTCAAAATGTCGGTTGCAGGATGGCGTCTGATCCTCATGTTGCCGGTTTAGTTGTGAAATCGATAAACAATCTTAGGTCGATCTCAGCAGAGTAGAAATATAAGAGGAGGAAAATCATAAGTATTTGGCAGCACACGCTGATAGATGATTCACTCGACTACGGGATGCACAGAAGGGCCTGTGGATTTATTGGCCCTCTGTTTCATTTTTCACCCTGCTTTCTGAGCTGTAGGACAATCTGTAGCCTTTCGCCACATTGGAGACAATAAATTTCCCCCCCACTGCTCTTTACACACTGGCATAGTGTTGCTATGGTTCTCCTGGTTGTGTGGAGATAATGCAAAGCCCGTCTATATGAACAGGATGTCAGGTTAGTTTAGTTAACCACCATGCATATTTGCTAAGTAAAGTTGTAACCAAATAACGTAAGTTTCTTGGGTTATTTTTGGATTTCTATTGCGTCTCACAGTTTTTAAGTCTTTTAATCACAATGTTTGTGGTTCTTATTTTGCATAAAATCAAAATTTCTGTCTTTAACCCTATGAGTTGTGTTTGCATCAGAATTTTTTTTTCACACCTGCAGAACAGGCACACGGCGTAAAGGTGTAAAATATCACCTAAGATTCCTTCGCACCTTTCGGACGAATATTTCGCACCTTTCGGACGCTTGCAGTACGAGTTATCTGAAATTCAGCAAAAAAAACAGAAAGACTTGGATTAATCTCTTTCTCTCTCTTTTTTTTTTATACAACTAAGCAGTTGCTGGTTAAGGGCCTTGCTCAGGGGCCCATCAATGACCGCTCGGTCCTATAATCTTCTAATCAGCAGTCCAACACTTTAAATACCACTTCCTTCTATATGCCTCTGATGCTAAATTACCAAAAACCTTTTAAACTGAGATGGTTTTGACCAGTCCTTTTATTTTTTTATTTCTATTTTTTTCTGAAATTGTGACTCGGACACCTCATACACTGTATAATAGTCGTAAAACAGGTGTCATGTGATCTGCTAGCATTGTCAGCATCTTAAATAACACTGCGCTTTGTCTGGCAGTGTAATATGAGCGCTTTCACATTTTGTTAAAAAAAATAGAAAGCTGCTAAGGGCAATAGTAGCTCAGGGGTTAACATGTCAGACTACTGATGGGAAGGTCATGAGTTCTAAGCCCTGGACAGCCACTATTGGGTCATGGAAAAAGGCCCCTAATTCTTAATTCTATGTAATGTATTAATGAGATTTAATAAAAGTTAATCTGGTTATTAATGTGTCACTGTAAAAAATGCTTCCAGTTTGCAAAAAAAGAATTTTGTGTTATTGTTTTAGTTTAGATTATATGGCGTAGTTTTATTTTTAAAAAAGATTGAGATTGAGAAACTGCGAGGTGAAGTCGAAATTACAAGATGAAATTTTATTTATTTATTTATTTATTTACGGCTTCAATGTCGTAAATGTCCACTTCATTCTTCAAGTATTACGACTTTAATCTTGTAATCTCGACTTTATTTATCTCGTAATTTTGACTTTTTTCTGAAAGTATTGCAAAACAGTGAACTTAACGCGCGTATTCGCTTAGCTTAACGACTAATAAAAGTGCGCAATAATTGCGGTCGGATAGCAGAAGGGTGGCCTGGCGAGAAAAGTTTGGGAACTACTCCACTAACAGATTTTATGACCTTTTTCACAGGACGATTTGGTTATACTTCAAGTTAGGATTAAGTGCTGTAAATTTTTAAGCAAAATTAGGAATTTACCCAAATCTAATAAATGTTTCTTGCAATTCTGGATTTTTTTTTTTCCGCAAAATATTACGACATTTAATGTCATTGCGTTTTAGGTCACCAAAATTCTGTCATAACATTCTCAGTATAAACAGTTTGTATTTATTTTCTTTATTAGATAGCTTTGAGTTATAATCCAGTCCCGTTTGTATAATCTGATTATTCTGTACCTAAATGTGGTTTAATACACTTTTACTCCGACACTTTCTTGGCAGTACATGAACATTAGGTAGATCATAATAACCATATTGTAACTAAAAGCTAACTATAGCTCAAGCAGTTTTTCTCAGAGGAACTTGATTGCTGTTACCAATCCCTGTTTGACCCCTTTCTTGGTCCAGACTGATCGCTTGCGGCGCCGTGATGCGTCCCTACGTGGAGGCTAACATCTCCCACAAGTCGCACACTACCATCAAGTACTTCCTGAAGATGTGGAGCAGCGTGAGCGAGACGCTCATCTTTATCTTTCTTGGGGTGTCTACGGTGGCCGGGACTCACCGGTGGAACTGGACGTTTGTCACAGTGACCGTAATCCTGTGCATGGTGGCTCGCGTTCTTGGTGAGTTAAGAATTTCCGTCCAGCTCGAAAACGATGTTCTTCTCCCATAGAGGAAGTTTTCCTATATCTCTCTCTCTATTTGTTGTCCTTTTTAAGGGGTCATCGGCTTGACTTTCGTGATCAACAAATTCCGCATAGTGAAGCTCACCACCAAAGATCAGTTCATCATAGCGTATGGCGGCCTGCGTGGAGCAATCGCTTTCTCTTTGGTCTACTTGCTTGACGAGACACACTTCCCTGTGAGAAATATGTTCGTCACGGCCGTCATCACCGTCATCTTCTTTACTGTCTTTGTGCAGGTGAGTCGTCTTTTAGACATTTCATGCCATTATACCTACTACTCCATTGGAGAGCCAATGGTATCATAATATTCACCACAATGTTGTTGGTTTTGCGCCGTTGTGCTTGTAGGAAATGGTAAAGATAAACGGGGTAAGTGACAATGCCGCAGGGTGGAGTTTACTGATAAAACTGCAGAAACTTTCTGTATGCAGTGATATCAGTTTCAGTAAATTTGGATCTAGTGATAACGTAATTGCTTTAAAGAGTACGACTCAAAAGTAATGAACAAAAAGGCTTATTATTGTATGTACCGAAAACTAGATAATAAAATTAAAAAGATGAGTTCATATAAGGGCTGCACGATTTTGGATAAAAACAGACATTGCAATATTTCCTTTTTTTTTTTGTTTTTTGTTTTTTTAGCGATATATATTGCAATGTAAAAAGATTTTTTTAAAGAATTTATTATTTTACAATGA
This sequence comes from Bagarius yarrelli, assembly GCA_005784505.1. Classification (NCBI taxonomy): domain Eukaryota; kingdom Metazoa; phylum Chordata; class Actinopteri; order Siluriformes; family Sisoridae; genus Bagarius; species Bagarius yarrelli. Next base: position 7,995,010 of record VCAZ01000005.1, read on the forward strand.
TTGGAGTGATTTTTGTCAGTGTGTGTTTGTGTAAAAACAATACAGATATTATAATGACAAATTAATACAATAGAATAAAGATATAACTGAAATAAACAGTATTTTATGTTCTGTATTTTTGGAGTATTTTATAAATTGAATAATTAAATGTAAAATCACTGTATACGTATCGTCGTGGATTGGAAAGGGTTAATAATAATAATAGGGTTAGGGCAAATAGATCTCAAAGGGCAAATAGATTTTAAATAAATAAAATACAACTTTTAAATATAAGTTCATATTCTAAAAGTGTACATGTACCTTGCACAATAACACTAAAGTGAAACCTATTCTAATCTAATCTAATATTTATTTCCGTTGACCAAGCCTGTGGCAACTCCCTGATATGATGTTAGAATGAAACCTTGAGAATAAAACAGCTTTGTGGTCTCGATTAAAATGACTCACAATGATTGCACAACATTTGTCAGCTGTGTTTTCAGTTGTGTAAACGTAGTTCCACTTCCAGTCAGAAACCGGTACTTCGGGTTTTTCAGCTTACCTTGTAATAGTTCTACGTGGAAAATCTGACCAGAATTAGTCCTACCAATTTGGAGTCATTGTACGTATATCAGCTTTATCCACTATTTATGCCTTACATACCTAAATTTGCCTGTGCAGTGGAACCTCAACATATGCAAGAAGTTTTGGCCTCAAGAATAAAAATCTTGCAATAAAAGCGAAGATACGAAGAATTTTCAGCATACGAACCCACCGAGCCGAAATCTGGCTAACTTGCCTACGTCAGTGGAAAGCCAAACGAAGGCAAATAAATAATTTTTTTTTAAATTTATTTTTTATTTTTTTTGTTTTTACAGTCAGTGAAGGCCCTTTTTTTTTAATAAAGGCGAATCACATTACTAACGTTGCCTGCGATCAAAAGCTACGTGATAATTTTTTTTTATGTTGACGGATTGGTGGATTTTTCTTGAGCAAAAATATGATTATCATGTTGAAAATTGGTAATAATAATAGTATTTGAACAGAATATTTGCAGTTACGTTTTTTTTTGTTTTTTTTTTTAATGGAAAAATTCGTATTGCCAATACGTAATACCAATTTTTACCTAATTTAAGAAAAACTTCAATTCCTATGCCGATGTTCCACTGTATTATTGGTAAAAACCAAATTATAGCAGAGTCAGAGTTTAATCCAGGCATAAGATCGGTCAAATTTACCTTCAATTCAACTTCTTTTTTTTAAAGTTGTTTTCTAGACGTCCTGATTTTAGTACACGAAGAAGAGTTTTGTTTTTTGTTTTTTTTTGAATGAGTCATCCAGAGCTTTCTCAGTACCACAGAAGATAATGGACAAGGTAAGTTTTCAGAAGTCTGAAAAGGATCTCCAGTCTGGAGTTTGCTTTGCTTTGTCCCAAACCCAGTATTTATTCATTATTTAACTCCAGATTGAAGGAAATGATCCAGTTTCCCAGAAGGCTTGGTTGAATTGCCGTAACCCTGTTCACAATGCACTGCTTTGTTTATATGTGTGAGGTGTTTTTCTTTCTTCTATTGAATACAAAGCCATGAATTCAACAGACACTTCAGTGGATGTTTACGGACCCATAACCCAAACAAGAAGCAACGTACGTTCGTTCGCTACGATTCGTGATTTCACGGTCTGATAACCCTGTCGTCGTGTTTGCAGAAGTTGTTACATTGCCTGTTGACGATATACACTTCGGGGTGTTTATAGTAAATGCAAGCACGACTGAGCAGAAAAGGATCAGCACGCACCCTTAGCCGATTCATTGGCACTGAAAAGCTGCTGAGGTGCAAGTTAATTAAAGGCTGAAAAAAGCGTGATTGGAAATTATGGTAAAATTATTAATAAAATAAAAAATAAGACTGTCACTCAGGGAAGCGCTCAAGTTTGGTGTGAAACCAGGAAGTGAACTGATATGGTGCGATTTATGTATTTGAGCTAACAAGACTGATAAAAAAAGGATAACCGTGATGGTCAGATAAACGGATTTGCCGATATTTTTCCTGATATTTATCGGCTGTCGGTTTTGTGATATCGGGTCCACTGATATTTTTCAACCATCTTGTGGCCATTTTGAAAAAATTGCACGCATCTATTACGACAATGCACTGTGAGGGGACCGAGGACAGGCAAGCTTTATGTCTTTATATGGAAGTAAATGTTGTATTATTGTTTGCTTTAAGGAAGTAAAATTACCTTATTAAGACATTAGTAACAGCGTTCTAAGTAAATATGTTTCTTCTGTTCAGTACTTTCATCATCACTATATTAAAACTGAAATGGAAAAAAGTGCTAGCTCAGTGGTTAAGGTGATTAGAAGATTGCAGGTTCTCCTCCTGGTTCCACCAAGCTGCAACTGCTGGGCCCCTGAGCAAGGCCCTTAAACCTTAACTGCTCAAATGAATAAAACATAAGAATGAGAATGTAAGTCACACTGGATAAGGAAGTCTATGAAACACCAAAATGAATATCGGTTCTGCATAACGGTTCTGCAAATAATTCGGTATTGATTTATAAAAAAAAAAAATCAATATCAGTCTATCTCTACTTTTCTGATAAACACTTATCTAAGCAGTAACTGTATGCGTAAAATAAATCCGATTTTCATCATATTTTTAAGCTTTTATTACAATTAAGTGATGATAAATGAGATGGAATATAGAGCTGCGCTAATCACGGTGTTATTGCATTACAGCCCAGAGACACTAGTAAGAGTTGTAAAGCCTGAGTTTACAGCTGAGCTTTGCCTTTTGGTACGTTTTTTTTTTCCCACCTGTAAGTCATGGTGGTTTGATTCCATAACGTTGTTCTAACACGCATTGCTGTAATGCTGAAACATGATCAGGCTTCCATGAATTTTTGGAGGTGAACTGTACTTAGGCTTAATTATGCTATCAACGATTTAAAAATATAACACCTTCACTCGATAAAGCCGTTAGTTTGAGGGTTTCACTTCACTGGAGGAAGTGAGACCTGGGGTGAGTTTGCAGGGTTGAAAAGCTTGTGTGTGTGTGTGTGTGTGCGTCTGTCTGCAGACTCACTACAGCACAGGTCTGCAATGCAGTTAAATGCACTGCTCTTGACCTTCAGAGTCCACACTACCACCTGCTACAAAACAACAACTTGCCCTAAGGTCAGTCTGGCCACAAATGACGGTCTGCATCGACATTCCTGCATGATGGAATTCGCGGCTTCTCTGTGCAGCTAAAAATACGAGAATGTGGAAGAAGTGTTCATGCTTTCTGTGTGTGTGTGTGTGTTGATGGATTAAAAAGGACACGGTGCTGTAATAGAGGACAAAACTAGCACATCTGCTGTTTGTTCACTCGCCCACAGGCTGGACAGGTTACAGGACAAAAAAACCCAACAAAAAACAGCCTTACAGCCAGTTCATCAGTCAGTAAATGGTTGGACTGTAACCCCCCCCCCCCCCCCCCAAACGCTCAGAAAACCGGCCCAGAGAGAGATTTACAACCGCTCATGACTGTACTTAAGACATGGCGTTATTCATCATCGGCATACGAATATAATGTAAATGCAGCTAGTCTGTTCAACCACCTGAAATATTATCCATTTTCAACATTATAATCATGTTTTTACTCATAAAACACATTTATAAAAAAACTTAAATAAATTAAAATCCAACGTAAGAAAAATACATATATACTACAAAATAACTCGCGCCACCAACGGAAAATGACGTAGCTTTTAAATGCATCACGAAGGCTTTTGCTGACTGGAATAAAATGTTTAAAATTCGTAAATTCGCTTCGGTTGGTTTTGCTTGGATTTCCACCGACGCAAAAAAGTTTTGAACGTCTTTTTGACGTAAGTGTGACGTTTGGTTTGTTCGTATGTGTCAATGTTTTGTATACAGACGCAAATTTCTGCGAAAAATTCCTAAGGCAGGGCAGTCAAATGCTGTATAGATGTATATCGTTATTTTTCCAAGACTTCCTGATAACATAGAGCATGTGTGTACCTGATACAGATACACACCCTGACTCCTCACACACACACTCAAGTTGGCAGATTGAGAGTTTGAATGTGTTGCACTTCTGCAGCAGTTTGATAGGAAGTGGTTGGTTTGCTTCATGTGCCTCAGAGAAAGTTCAGGTTAACATCAGTTGAATCATCTCCAGATGGACAACTATGCCTTCAGGACAAATTGTTCACTAGGGTTCAGAAGTTGTTCACGGAGGAGAACCAATTCTTGGGGATAAAAGGAAATGTTTGTAATTTTTTCCTTTTTTAACTTTTTAAGGTTGAAACAAACACTGCTACTGCTTTTCCACAGGGAACGGAGCCCAATCAGAAACCAGGCGGTGCTTTTTCCAATATTAAAAAAAAAAAAGTTCTTGCCAGTCTCGAGTCAGAACCACCGACATCAGTTGGCGGGTCTTCCACCAGAAACCGCAGTTTGAGACACGCCATTTTTAAAAGTTACAATGACCAAAAAATAATTAAATCTGTTAGTTGATTAGCAGGGCTGTGTAAAAATATCGATACAGCTAACTATCGTGATATTTTTTCCCACAATATTGTATCGATATTCTAACCTTTAGTAACGATACATATTAAAATTATACTTAACGTTTAATGAAATCCCTCAGTGCGTGCCAAACGACTTCCTACCCTGCTCATGTAGTTGGCGCTGACGCATATAGATGTTGTCTCAGAAGCAAACGTGGTGAAAAAATAATAATGGCGTCCGCCTTTGTATTTGTTGTATTTTTAGCTATTTGTTTTACTTGCTTTTCGTCTATCGTGTGTATCATGATGTATATCGTAACACGAGGCACGTACCAATACCCAGCCACATTTATTAGTGGCTTTACTGGAATGTAGCAAAATGGAAAAAATGAGGGGATAGTAGGGGAGTGGCAACCACAGAGTTTAACCGACTCGCCGACTAAGTGGCCAACAAGTTAAAAAAAAATAATACAAGGATTAAAAATAGAGAGGAAGAACAGGTTCTGCTCCCTGCCACTGCAAAGCCCGGCACCGCCCCCAGTGGCAAAGCGTTTCGCCTCCTAGAAAGGTCTGACCCCAGTAAGCGAGTGATTGCAGCTCTGCTTTTCTCGAGAGACACCAGGATGTCTGAATTCATCTCGTAAGAACAAACCCACCAGCCTTTACTCAGCAAGGCATTACATCACCCTTCCCACCCCACCTCTGCTACCCGTCCTGTCTGATTAGTCAGCAAGGTTTGGAGTAAAGATGCTTCCAGTGGATAACGAGATGTTGTGAATTCTAATCAAGCCTTCAAGGACAGAAAAGAGGGGGTGAAAGGAAAATTACCCATAATTCTCACAGTGCTTGTGAGAGGGATGCGCTATAGTTCAATCATCCTCTACGCATGCTTTGTTATAATAAATACTAAAAACTTCCTTTAATAATGTTTTCATCAGCTGCAAACGGAATCACTGATGTCTCGCATGGTATGAGTGCCCGAGGTTTCGAGGTCGTACCACTTCTAATCGGAAGCAATAGATCACATTGTGGGGTATGAGTCATTCACCCAAGCCACCGGAACAGCCGCTCATTTTATATTCAAAAAACTTTTCACCTCTACTTTGACTCTTCAGTGTAGTGATGCGCCTGCCCCGGGGCATCACACATTTGGCCAAATTTGGCCATCTTTTTAACCTCTGACTCTGCACAAAAGTAATAGCACAGTGGTTAAGAACTACCGACTTGAGGACCCTTGTTCAAATCCCAGCACCACCAAGCCACCACTGTGGGCCCCTGAGCAAGGCCCTCAACCCCCAATTGCCCGGTTGTATAGGGAATACAGGGTATACTGTAAGTCGCTCTGGATAAGGGGGTCTACCAAATGCTGCAGATGTACAACATCCTACAGGAATGCAACATTACACAACCCGAGACCGAGACTGAACCCTTCTAAAGCGCGAAGTGTAATTAGATCTGACTTAAGCAGATAAAAAAAAGAACAAAAATAAGGACATTTTGTAAAGTTGGTGTGGAAAAGAGGTCCTCAAACTTTTGTCTGTCGGGACCATGTCATTCCCCCCCCCCTTCTTTTATGGGGGGGTGCGGGTCAGTCTGTCATTTAATTTTTTATTTTATTATAATAATAATATAATTCTAGTTGAGTTTTGTTTTGTGGTGAACATACAGACCAACCGGTATTAGTACTTTTAAAGGGATATGTAGAACAAACATACATTGAACAAAAAAAAAGCGTTACTTTTATCTTTCCCAACCATTTGGTTATTTTGTTGTCGCTTTGAATTTTCTTGCTGGTTGGCGTGCGGTAGCATAAAACTCTATGTTGAATGCAGCGTTCTGTTGGTGGAGAATCAAACAAATAATTAGGCTCTGGAGGATTTTAGTTTGAAAGGCAACCTTTATTATTCAAATACAAATATGATATGAGTAAAATTATAGATTTAAGATAAACAGTTTAATGTATTCGGCCTCTGGGCTGTAATTTGGGGTTTCACAAAAAATTTTTGACCATCTGTAATCAATGTCCTGTTTCTTAGGGAATGACCATTCGTCCACTGGTGGACCTACTGGCTGTTAAAAAGAAGCAGGAGACTAAGCGATCCATCAACGAGGAGATCCACACCCAGGTACTGATGCATTACCATCCATCACGTCACTTTGCTGCTCCGTGACCTTGACAACAAACACAATATTATGCACAATCAGTAGGGTTGAGTCGAGGCTGCTTAGGATCCACATGCTTCAAGCAATTATTGGCTCATAGATTAATAAATGACGTGTAAGATATAAACAACTGTAGATCACATGTCACCTGGAGCTGATATTTGCGTATTAGCGGCGTGACGCGACTTGCTGACTGTCTATCCGTGAAAAATGTCTTTTGTACGCGATCAAGGTCAGTGAGGACTCTGCCTCCGGGTAATTCGTAGTATTATGAACTCTTGACTTACAGATTTATTACAATCTTGTGCTCCTTTGATAATTCGGTGGGGTTGAGCACCATCTGCTGGCCACCTGGAACACTTTTGTTTCTACCGATGTTTCCGTTTGTCCTTCACCAGAAGTCTGTAATTACAGTCATTTAGAAGTATATCATTAAGATTCCGCTGCTTTATCAACATACATCTAAGCATTTATTTGATTTTCAGTGTATAAGCCACATTTACAACATGGCAGGTGTTTATACACACACACACTATTTAAGATGGTATCAGAAGGAAATTACAAGTATAATAAAAACACGTCTTATAGACACAACCCACCAGTCTCATCTCGTCTCTTGCTTGTTGGCAAATACAGCATGTGAGATCAGAACAGCTCTGCCGTTATGCTATTTCCGTCTCCCTGTCCTGACCCCGCCCCCCTTTGGGCCAAACACTTTTACTAATAATCATTTGCAAGTTAAATCTATAGATAAACCTGCGTCCTCACCCTGCTGACTCCCCCCCACACACACACGCACTCCATTTGCCCCCTCATCTCCACCATCCCTAGGGAAACTCAGGCGCCAGGAGATCGCAGGCCTCGTCGGCAAATAATACACACACAGCAACCAAGCAGTACGCAGCTATACGGAGATGATGAGTCACTGAGGCTTTCAGCGGGAGAGAAAAGCGACTCGGCACTAAACACTGAACACAAACTGTTTTATTAAAGGCTTTAGCTATAACTTAGCGTAGTTTAGCCTGTATCATGTCAGCTTTAGGCAGCTTTTGTCATCGGCATATATCATCCAAACACAGACCGGTTCTATCAAGGTTTTTCACGATAACCTGTCCAAACAACACACTGTATTTATTTTGGAAACATTTCCTCGAAATCTTCATGTACTGTACTCCATGTTTGTTAAGATGTAGCGTTGCTATGGCAACTAATGCTTGGTAGCCTTTTCTTTTTTAGCTTTAGAAATGTTTTTTTTTTTTTTTATTATTATTAGTTTTTGGACCACCTGCTGACAGGGATCGAGGACATCTGCGGACACTACGGACATCATCACTGGAAGGACAAGTGCGTGTTGATCTATACATTTTATACTTAAGAGCTTAAACAGCTGACACGATTAAATGGGGAAGAAATAATTGATGACTATAAATCTGACGTCTCATAGTGATGGGGTTTTTTCACTTTTAAATCTGGACAAATGAGACGCATAGAAAATGAAGGTTAGTTTGTTCCTTTTTAAGTTGGTGTTATTAAACATTTTTTCATTATTATAAATGTGTATGCACATATAGATAGATGGATAGATGAACGGATAGATGGATAGATGAACAGATAGATGGATAGATGAACAGAGATACTGTAGATGGATTAGATAGATGGATAGATACTGTAGATGGATAGATACTGTAGATGGATTAGATAGATAGATAGATAGATAGATAGATAGATAGATAGATAGATAGATACTGTAGATGGATAGATGGATAGATAGATGGATTACTGTAGATGATAGATATGACAGAACAGATAGATACTGTAGATGGATTAGATAGATGGATAGATAGATAGATAGATAATGTAGATGGATAGATAGATGGATAGATGAACAGAGATAGATACTGTAGATGGATAAATAGATACTGTAGATGGATTAGATAGATACTGTAGATGGATGTAGATAGATAGATAGATACTGTAGATGGATAGATAGATAGATAGACTGTAGATGGATAGATGGATAGATATAGATGGATGATAGATAGATGACAGATAGATGGATAGATACTGTAGATGGATTAGATAGATAGATAGATAGATACTGTAGATGGATATGGATAGATGGATGGATAGATGAACAGAGATAGATACTGTTAGATGGATTAGATAGATACTGTAGATGGATAGATAGATAGATACTGATAGATAGATGAGATAGATAGATGATAGATAGATAGATAGATACTGTAGATGGATAGATAGATACTGTAGATGGATTAAATAAATAGATAGATAGATAGATAGATAGATACTGTAGATGGATAGATAGATGGTAGATAACATGATAACAGAGATGGATAGATACTGTAGATGGATTAAATAGATAGATAGATACTGTAGATGGATAGATAGATACTGTAGATGGATTAAATAGATAGATAGATACTGTAGATGGATAGATACTGTAGATGGATTAGATAGATAGATAGATAATGTAGATGGATAGATGAACAGAGATAGATACTGTAGATTTGATAAAATAGATACTGTAGATGGATAAATAGATACTGTAGATGGATTAAATAGATAGATAGATACTGTAGATGGATGGTAGATCCAGAAGGTCTGAATTATGGCACCTAAATGAATTTAAAGGTGTCAGGTCCACCTGTTGACCCGCCTTGCTTTTATTCTCCCTGGTGGTTATTTGTTTCCGTCCTCTCCTTCAGACTAAACCGCTTCAACAAGAAGTACATAAAGAAATGTCTGATCGCGGGCGAACGCTCCAAAGAGCCCCAGCTCATCGCCTTCTACCACAAGATGGAAATGAAGCAGGCCATCGAGCTGGTGGAGAGCGGAGGAGGAGTCAAACTGCCACCCTCTATGCCGTCCACCGTGTCCATGCAGTAAGAATTCCTTTGTTTTACTCTCAGGATTCACCGCTGATCCAGTAGTGATTCTTAGTAAAGAACCACATGACTCGCATCCATCCATTTTTTTTTTTTTTAGATGATAATGGAATAGTGTGATGCAGCCTGAACATTAAAACGTTACTGTTGATACATCAGATACAATAAAGCGTAAATTCATTTTTAAATCCTGTCTCTCTCTCTTTCTCTCGTCCCCTTTCTCCCTTTTTTTTTAAAGAAATATTCAGCCCAAGAAACCTCCGGAGAGGATGCTGCCTCAGCTGTCAAAAGGCCAAGAAGAGGAGATCCAGAAGATACTGCGCAACAATCTGCAGAGGACACGGCAGAGAGTCAGTCCATCTCTCTCTCTCTCACACACACATACACACACACTGTGTCTCTCTCGCTTCTCTTTTTTCAACATGTTACGCTTCTCTCTCTTACTTGCTCTCTCTCTCTCTCTCTCTCTCTCTCTCTCTCTCTCTTTTTTTCTTTTTCTTCCCACGTCAAAATCCTCTCTCTCTCTTTCTCAACATGTCACATGCCTCCCTCTCTCTGTCTGTCTCTCTCTCTCTCTCTCATTCTCTCTGTCTATCTAATGTCACACTCCTCTCTCTCACTTGTTCTCTGTCCTATATTTCTGTCTTTCTCTCGCTGTGTCTCTCTCTCTGTGGTGAATCACACTTGTGGTATTAACCTCATAAACAAGCCGCCCTGATCCATTAGCTATGTGATGAAGATGATGGTGGTGATGATATTATGAGGCTAATGGATCTGAATGGCTGATCAGTATTAACACCTCTGCTGATCCTAACAGTAAGGAATAGTTGTTGATGTTTTTTTTTTTGTTTGTTTTTTTTCTCGCAGTTGCAGTCCTATAACAGACACACCCTGGTGGCCGACCCGTTCGAGGACGGCTTTCAGGAGCTCATGATGAAGAGAAAGAGGATGAAGGATTTAGAGAAGAAGGTGAGGCTGCAGGAGAAGTCGTAGAACTCTTTATTAGGCTTTTCAGCCTGTATGTTCATCTCAAAGTGTATTTACTTGACTAGTTTCTTGTCATGTGCTCTACTAGTGCGCCCTATACCAGAAAAGTGTGTATATACATTGCCATTTTTGTGTCTCTGTTCCTTTCAGATTTCTCAGATGAACAATTACCTCACCGTTCCAGCTGCAGCTCCCGATTCGCCGACCATTGCCAGATCCAGACTGGCTTCTGGTGCGTTCAGCCTTTCACTACTCTGCCCCCTACTGGTTCTCAATGTCACTTGCACAGGGTTTGCAAAATATTAAAAGTCCTGGTAGCCCTTCACACAGACACTCTTCAGTTTTTGGCAGCCTGAATAATAAAAGACATTATTTTAAATGGGAAAAAAAATATTGTAAAGGAGACAAAACATTTTTTAAAAGACAAATAAAAATCGTATAAAATAATCAAATTTCAATCAATACAGATATTTGGTTTCTAACTCAACCTTCTATTCCAGATGTCAGCGATTATTTGCAATTTCTCCACCGCGCCTGTATGCGTGTGTCTCTATCACATGTTTATAAGTTTGCAGCGTGAGATTTTTAACTGCACGTGACAGGACGATGGAGGAGGAATTGGTCAGCGTCACTGACAAATATTGTGTAAAAACTAAAACTTCTATATATTTTATAAAAACATACATAAATGTACGTACAAATAAATTCATTTATGCAAACTACCTCTCCCCCTTCCCCCACATCAGGACCAGCCCCTCTGATCAATGCCAGAGACATAATTGTTTGTGAATTTGATATTGAATCTATGTTTTACTCATACAAGATCTCTATTTGATGATAAAAGGTTGCCTTTCAAACTAAAATCCCCCGTTAGATATAAAGGTAGATACTTTTTTTTCTAACTAACACAGCGTTACTCGCCAACCAGCAATAAAATTCGAAGAGACAACGAAATGACCAAACGGATGGGAAAGAGAAAAGTTTGGCTACTACATGCAAATTATTTAAAAGCACTATCGCCTGTCCACATCACTACTTTTACTCGCCTCGTCTCTGTCCCCGTTAGTCGTACACAACGAGGTGTAGGAAGCACTGAAACCAAGTGATTAATCATGTTTCTAGTTTATGAGCGACTTTATGCATTTGATTTCTGGTTCTGTCCTTGATAGACCCTCAATCCTGGAGCATCAAGCCTACAGTAACAAACAAAGACGTCCCGTCTATTAAAGTGGAGCTGGCTTCACCTCAAAGCCCAGACTCGGTCCACGATTTGGACGAGTCCGGCAAGACAACAGGGCAAGCCGAGGAAGAGGAAGGGCTGGTGATGCGGCGGAAGAGAGAGGACAAGACAGGAGATCAAGATGATGCCAAAGAGCAGCGACTTCTACGTTGCCTGAGTGACCCGGGCCCTGCCATCAACGAGGAAGAAGAGGATGAGCTCTTTCTCCGCTGATTAAAAAGCGATTGGCTCTCTGCTCGCTTTCTGGAAAGGGGGTTGAGTTTTAACACGGTACTGTCTGATGAACAGAATTTCATCCGGACTTTGATTTTGTTTGGTGGTGCGGATATAATGATAATTTATAAGGGGAAAAAAAAAATCAATCAATGAATCAAAAAAAAAAAAAACACAAAACAAAATAAACATGTGGGTCCAAAAAAAAAAAAGACACACATCCATTTATTTTCTAGCTTTGTCTTTTTTTTTTTTTTTCCTTAAAGGAAAGTGAATAGTTTCTTAAAAGGGTAAAGGGGCATTGAACTATGCATTACCAAAGGTTCACACTGGTGTAGTCTATAGCTAATTATTCTTTTTTTTAAATCCTCGATAAAACCTAACAAACTAGTCACCTGGTGCGTCGAATTATAACATCAGGACCCTTTTGTTTTTCAGGAGCAATATTAAACTAAGAGCAAACGATTGCCTTTTTTCCTCACCTGCTTCAATCCTAGACTGTGTATTTGTCTGTTTGCTTGTGCGTCTCTTTATTCGATGTGTAAAACTACAACAGGAAGTATTTGGTGCATCAGAAAACCGAACACTTATGATAACGATAACATTTCTGCATGAATTCTAGCGAAAGGTAAATATCAAATTATTAAAATGCAGGTTTTTATAGGAAATACACTGTAACTACAGAGAGATTTGATCATTCGTTTCTTTTTCTTTTCTTTTTTTTTATACTGTGTTCGACGTCTGCAGTTATGTGGATTATATGGACGTAACTCTGTGCTATTACTTTATACCAATTTTTTTTTTCGTTTATTTGTTTAACATTAACATATACCCTTTAAATGCACATCAGCGCTTTGGACTAGCATGTGTAAACACTGCACATGATTCTTGTCCACTTTGTTGGACATTTTTCTTAATCCACTGCTACCAAGTTTTGATTGTCTAGTCAAAGTGGTTTAGACTCGTTGTCCTAAGTCGTCTGCTAGCTAGTCTGTAAAGGCCGGTTCCGAATTCTTTAATGTTATACAGTCAATATAAAAATGTCTACACATCGCAGGATTTTGTGATGTCAAGGAAATAAGATGAAAATCATGTCAGGACACTTTTTTTACCTTTATTGTGAAATTATATTAAGAAAAAAGAAAAAATTTAATCAGATTGCATAAACAACCTTTCAAAATTCAAACAAATTACCATTTAACGTGTTTAAATGTGATTAATATATAGCTGCCTTTAATTAAACTGCGCTGCAAAATAAACCTCACAATTTCCCGAACTCTCTCCTAAAATCTTCAAATGATTTAGGATTCCAAAGGGTTTTTTTTCGTATAAATGGGAAGTCGTAGCTCAGTAGTTAAGGTGTTGGACTGCTGATTAGAAGAACGCGGGCTCGGTTCCGGGCACCGCCAACTTGCCATGCTAGGCCCCTAAGCAAGGCCCTTAACCCCCAATTGTTCAATTGTATAAATGAAATAAATGTAAGTCGCTCTGGATAATGTTGCCAAATGTTGTAAATGTAAATGCATAATTAACCCTGAATTCAACACAGGTGTTCCTAATTTTTTTTTTTACATCGTCCTGGTAACATTCACCTAGAAAAAAACCCCAATGATGTCATTGTTAAGAATTGTCAAATAGTAGAGGGTTATTTAAAAATTTACAATAATTAATATTGTTTGAAACACTATAAAGACTGCTTACTGCTCATTACCTGGTTCAGGTGTGTTCAGTCAGTCCGAGAGGGTAGGAAATACCAAATCACCAGCTCTCCCCCTACTCCACCCGAGTCTAAAATGGTATCTTCCAGCTTCGGATTGGTTAATCATACCTGAACCAGGTAATCAGCAGTAGCTAGAAAACAAGCAGGACGAGAAACATTTGTTATCCAGTCCTGCTAAAAACAGACCAAAGTTGAACTTGATACCAAAAAAGATGTTTAGCGCAAAAAATAAATAAATATAGAAGGTATCATTCCCACAGTAAAGCATGGTGTTGGCAGCATCTTGCACTGGGCTGCTTTTCCGTAACTGGTACTGCAGCTTTATTCAGGGTAGGGGGTCCATTTTGGTGTAGTTCTTTAGCGCCTTATTTAAATCAATATTAGATGAAAAGACATTTTTCCTTTCAAGGATTTGGAATGTCCTGGCTGGGATCTAGTCAAGTAAACCGGGTTTGCAAAAGTCAAGATAAGCTAAGTGAACCTTAAAAGACCTTTGGTTCATTTTTATTTTAATTCTCTAGATTAATTTTCTATTTTAACATATAGGCTGCATTTCACATAAAAGGTGAAAAAAATTCTGAAGTGGTTTTAACTTATTGTATTTTCTCTGTCATAAAAACCTGCCAGTGTGTGTACTTTTTATATCTACTGTTCAAACCCCAATTAGCTCTTTTTAAACCATGCAGTAAAGCAGAATGTGCAGATATGCTTTGTTTGGGTCTATTTTTTTTTTTTTTTTTTTTTTTTTTTCTTTTTAATCCACTCGTCCTGAAATTTTGGGGCGATAAAACAAACAAGTCTAAAAATCTCAAGAGCTATTCTGCATGTAGAGTAGATTATTTATCTCATTTATCTAATGTTAAAATAAATGTAACCTATTTTACATCTAAATACACGTGAATCTGTATGCCTTCTGTATCTCAAAGTATTACTATTGTGGATCAGACATGTTTTGTCAGTCTGCTCATCAGTCTTGTTCTTCCTGGGCTTTGGATTTAATGTCCATGCTGGTTTAAGTACCAACAAGGTCACTTTGTGTAAATTGGGTTGTAGATTAAATTGCCTGCTGAATTGGTGCCGCGACCCGGCTCACAACACTGGTCACTAAGACACAGGGTTTAAAATTTAAGCCTAGCTCAGATGTTTCATCTTCATTAATAATATAAAGAATTAAATAGAATTTATTTCTCGACTCGACCCAAGAACGTCACATGGTTTAGTTAAGGTTCATATGCTTCCAGAAACATCATGGTGGCAGACATGCCCAGAAAAATATTCAGTGACACAGGCAAAACTAACATGCGGTCATACAGGTTTACAGGGTGTCCCACATGTTGATATATATGGTGATTGGAAAAAGAAAGTTTAAAGTAAGACATTTAATGTATTACATCAGACGTGTTAATAAGTTTATAATGAGCACAAGAGACGACTGTGGGACATTGTGTTTATTCCCCCCCAGTGGATGGAGAGAGTTTCGAGACCTATTGTAAAACAGCACAGCCATTGATCAAGCTAACATAACTTTTACTAATTAATTACTTTTACTAATTTTGTCCTGTGTTATTCTAAATTCTGACAAATAAGTTAAAATATCTCCTGCCACCACTGCAAGGACATTTTTTTTTTTTTTTTTTTTTTTTTTTTTTTTTTTTTTTTTTTTTTTTTTTTTTTTTTTTTTTTTTTTACACATTTGTCTGAAAATTTGCTGTAGATTTGTAAATGTTTGAACACATTTTACAAAATGAGTGGGTAAACTTGAAATGTTGGAACATAATCATCTAAACAGAGGCACTACTCCAGATTTTACAGTCACACAGGGGGGATAAAATGCAGATCTCAACCTTTATGTTCTGGAATCTCATAAAAACAATACACATAAACAGATTTTGACAAATGCCCTTATAAAAAATATTATTTGTATTTTTCACACCTTTATTTTTTGCTTTTAATAATTTTTTTTAAAAAGTTTAACACTTTTTTGGTCATTATAATCTTTTCGTGCTTTGCTGTTTTTCTATTATGGGGTGGTATTTATTTGTTTTTTGGGGGTTTTTTTTCCTAACATATTTGTGTCCGTTAATTAATCTTCTTGATGCATGCTAAAGGACCATGCAAGAACATGGCAACTCGCTATGTGCACCTAGATGATAATCACACAATTGCGGTTGAATCGTTCTTAGACTAACTTCAATTTAGCAATTTAACCAAATTCGAAGTTTACACATACACTTGTTTGTCAAAACACTGGTGTAACTCATGCTACTAACTAGTTGTTCTGCATGAAAGCCATATCAGGTGGCCAGTTTCACGTTTTTGCAGTGAACCCTAGCTATCTTTAGCTACTTTAGATGTGCATTTATTTGGAATCTAGTCCGTAAGAGTGTTTAAGTTTGAAAAGTTTGATCTAAAAGAACTGCAATATCACGCCGGGACGTTCGGCAGGACGGCACATGGTGGAAACTGCTATTTGAAATCTTGTTGGATTCTTGAGGCAGTGTACCTGGTTGGATAAGGTGTTGGCATGCTAGCTAAAAATCATGGATTCAAGTTATAGGACCACAGAGCAGCCAAAGCTGGGCCCCTGAGCAAGGCCCTTGACCCTTAACTGCTCAGAATAAGTCGCTCCGGATAAGGGTGTCTACCAAATGTTAATGTTGCTTTCCTTTAATTTTTCTTCAGCCAAATATCTGTCTCATGATGTCTTTCATAACAACGTAGGAACTGATTCAGGGATAGGACTGGACTGGACTGTAGCTAATCTAATGTGATTTTTATTTTTGTATTACTTATAGGAATTAAATAGTTAAATATGTTAAATCTTGCTAATAAAAAATGACCACATGCATGATGATAACGTATACAGTTAACAAAAAAAAACTTTTATTGTTGAATACTTTCTCGTTGTCTTTGTTGGAAACTGCTATCACTTATCGAAACCAGACCAGGAACATTCCTGTACTACACAGCAATAACACGAACGTGTTGCATGTTTTTCGCTTGCACATTATTGGTTCGTATCTTTTTTTTTGGGTTTCTTACTGTCATTTTTAACCAGACATGTGCTAATGTATATATTTTTTATCATCTAAGCAAAATCAAAAAGTTTCGGGACGCGCCAACAGGTGGCAGCCTTGTCCCTTGTGCTGCCATCGGTTGGTGTCTCTCGAAACTTTTTGATATCTCCTCGAATCACAGCCAGGATATATTATCTTATCAATTTTTTTTTTAAATTTACACCACTGTTTCAAATATAAAGTGATAAATAAACGATATTTACAATAACGCTGCCTTCCGAATAACATATCAACGCAAGCGAATCAACGTAATAGTTTTTTTTTTATATATCAGTTATTAGCACATGTCTTGTTTAAATCAAGGTCAAAGCAAGGTATTTATTTTGTGTGTCTTCAGTGTGTTGAGCCTTAATGGAAAAACATGATTAACAAAACGAGCTATATAATTTGCTATATATATAATATAATGATTGTTTTTTTTTTATCTTTAATATGAAAAAAGTCAGAAAGACGTTAATTTTCGGTGCACAAATTTTACATTCCAGTCCTCGTTTTGTTTTTTTGTTTGTTTTTTTATATCATTCAAACGTCAGTTTTTCCCTCATATCATCGTTTGCGTTTTTTTTTTTTGTGGATTTTTGTTAATATTCTGTTGTTTCGAGATGATGACAATGACTGATGCAATAAAAAATGTATTTTATATACAAGTCAACCTGTACAAAAAAATGAAGATGATGTTAAAATGCTGGTTGTCAGAGTTTATTTAAAAACAAAAACACTATAAACACGCGGTGTGTGTGTGTGTGCGTGTGTAGCAAAATAACGTCGCTTCAGCCTCCTTTAACTTTCTGAACGAGTGTCAGAACTGCTGTGATCTAATGCGAACGATGAAAAAAAAATAAACTTTTCATGAAATAAATATGATATATTCGGATGTGAAGGTTTTATCAATTTCTGTGTAAAGCGCAACACCGGGTGTAAACAGCAGAGGGTGCTGTTGTACTGTGATACCATCATTAGCACGCTAATGAGGACATAGAGGTATAAAAGATTTTACTCAAGTTCTAATTGATTATTAGTTGATTTAGTTTATAAGAATGTGAATTTCATGTGTGATTAGAATTTTGATTTCTTTGTCATTTTGTTAACAATTTATAATTTCTAAATTTATACATTTTGGGATTTCAGTAAATGTAAAATCCTTTAGCTGCAGGTCAAAAGTATGAAGTTGTCTAATTCTGGTTAGAGTAATTCTGCTCTCCTGGTGTGCTTTTTTCACACAGAATGCAGTTTTAGGCAGTTTCATGGATGGACATGGCTTGTTATTGAGAAAGGTCTTGGTGTCACTTCAGTAACTCCTTTTTATCCAACTGAGCAGTTTAGGGTTAAGGGCCTTGCTCGGGGGCCCAGCAGTAGGTGCTTGGTAGTCCTAGGAAATAAACCCAAGATCTTCCAATTAGCAGTTTTATACCTACAGAACATTACATTTACATATTATTCAGAGAGAATTATATTTTTATTTCGTTAATCCAACTGAACAGTTAAGGGTTGAGGGCCTTGCTCAGGGGCCCAACAGTGGCAACTTGCTGGTACTGGGAATCGAACTGAGCTGTGATTTAATTCAGGTCAGTTTTATATATCTGTATGTCAATATTACAGAAGTATGTGGTGGAGTGGTAGCTCGGTGGGTATGCTGATAGACTGCTGATCGGAGTTCAATTCCCAGCACCGCTCTGGGACTCCCTAAACAAAGCCCTTAACCTTTAACTGCTCAGTTATATTAATGTGTTAACGATAAGCTGCTTTGGTGGACTCCTTTCTTACCTCTTAGTGAAGAATTATTTTCAGGGTATAAATATAATAACAGTTTGTGTTCTTTTTTAAGCGACTGCAGAATGGAGGTCAGCTCGTATCTATCTAAACATTAAGCGTGTTGATATTTACCGGGAAAAGACTTTTGTCTGTTCCCGAAACAAGCGTCTCCTTCCTAATAAATGATTTTGATAAACGAGTAAACAACCTACCGAATTAGCATAATAACATTAGCATACACGCTGCAACGCTAGCTATTTGGCCTTTGTGTATTTACCCCTGACGGTGCACCGGAATGGTGCTCAGGCTGTCCGGAGGGGAATTCTTTTCTTAATGACTGTTGTTTTGGAGCAGCTTTAGTGACTGGATAAGAGGAAAAGCAATCGGGTAACGCCATGCTTATTGCTTTGGCTGCATTTTGCATGTCTTCCTGATGACCTTCGGCGTACTTTTCTGTGTGCCGCGTTCGGCTCTGACGCTAATGAGCGCCGCCGGCGTAAGCGAACCCATTAATCTTATTTTCTCCTTTAGCTGATGTGGCTCTGCGTCTCGAACTCGTTTCTTGGGTGCTGGGATTGAAATTCAATAGCAGCTAACTGATTACCGGCTACGGAAAGTGGGTGAATTTTTCTTCGTAAGTGTATAGTGAGATATAGATAAATAAATAAATAAAGAAATAAATTTCCTTACTAGGCCCTTTAAGGACAACATACATCAAAATGATGGCTGTAAAAATACATCATTTTTTACTAAATTAATTTACACAGATGTATTTCTGACATCTGTACTCATCTGGCGCCTCATCCAGATCAGTTAAGGGTTAAAGGCTGCATGAAGGTGCCGAGAATTGAACCCCTAAATCTGGAAATAGCATCCGAATTTTTGAGCTAGTTCATAGAAAACTTGATAAACAAGACGATATTTTATATACAAAAAAATAACATTGTGCAGGTAACGTTTGCGGAATTTGGTTAGATAGTGTTTGCGTGGGTTTATTCCGGGTTCTCCGGTTTCCTCCCGCAGTCCAAAAACATGTATGTTAGATTGATGTTGATTGGTTATTCTAAATTGTCTATATGACTGAGTGTGTGTGTGTGTGTGTGTGTGGCCCTGTGATAGACTGGCGACCTGTCCAGGGTGTCCCCCTCCTGCCTTTTGCCCTTTCAGAGGCGGCTGGGATAGACTCCAGCAGATCCCTGTGACCCCGAATTAGGGAATAAGCGGCTATAGAAGATGAATGAATGAATAAATGGTTAGATAGTACGGGGAAGTTGGTAGCCGCACTACTGTCTGGTGGACAGAACAGCAAAAAAAAAAAAAAAAGTTTTAAAGAGGAAAGCAGTGTTTGTATGACGTGTCTTCGCTGCTGTTTGTTTGCTGCTAGCTATCGTTTAGCGACACTACGCTGGTTACCGAAACGTGTCACGGATCGACGGCGTAAAACGAACCTTTATAAAGAAAAATCTTTAGCCTCAAAAACGAACGTTATCCTTACAGGCGAGGGACACCAGACATCCTGATAATAAATCGTTTTCCGTGTATAAAATGTGCAACTAAGAAACCAGGAAATTCCTTAAAGGCCATCATGTTTATATACTAACCTATCGAGAAAAAACAAACAAAACAAACGTACGAGCGTTTAGATCCTGATGATCAGCGCTTTGGATTAATGGATTAATGGATTGTTTTTTTCCGCCGCCCTATTTATCACTTAAATTCTTTCTAAACCGTGATTTAATGGCTCATTAATGTGTCGATTTATCCCGTAAGCTCTTTAAAAAAAAAAAAGAAAAGTGAATGCCTTATCGTTAAACAGCCTTTAATGAAGCTGGCGGGTCTGCATAAACCTAATGTACATGATTAAGAGAGTTATAACTGGTGAATTCATTCCTTAGATCCTGGTGATGAGTGGTGACTGGGTTCATCTATATAACATGGGGTCTGGAAACGCAGTCAGTCGTTCCGTCTTTCCACCTCCAGTTGGAGGAATTGATTCTGGTCACATGATTGGATCTGTGTAGGGGTTTGGATCAATAAATTTTCAATTCTCAGAAAAACGTTGAACTGAAATGGTAGATTGGTGGTTAAGGTGTTGGACTGCTGATTGGAAAATCGTGGGTCACAAGCATGTCAGCTTGTCGTGGTTCCTAACAGACATTTGCATTATGTTGCATCTGTTTGAGGAGCATCGATATGATATTTCATGATGTTCTGTCGTAGATAGACGACCCCCTCATAGGGCAGTGTATCACATGTTCAGCACTAGAAGACCACCCTAGAAGGCGCGTCATGTTTTTATTGCCCTTTTCCAGGTTGACTTACATCCATCGAAGCAGTTCAGGATAAGGGGCCTTGTTTAGGGGCCCAGCAGTGGCGATTTGTTGGTGCTGGGAGTTGGACCCACGATCAACAGTGATAATCACTAAGCCACCGTACTGCCCTGACACTAACCCATCTTTAATACCCCGATTTGCCACACGGTGGACGCATCAGCACGCGCTTTCTCTTCTCTGTAACGTGACGCCGCTGTTCTTTAATTTCACCAGCCCGCCTTCAGCACCGGCGGCGGCTGATCAAACGCGATTTGCGGCGGACCGGGCGGTCGCAGCCTCGCGCCTTCCATCTCACTGGATATTTGCAAGGATTTCTACCGGTCACCTTTGTACGCTTCGGGCTTTTACACCAAAAGCTGCATTTCTCTCCGTTATCCGGTTTTTCTCTCCAGACCGGAAGAAACGCGGCATCATCGGATTCTATTACCGTTACCGCACCATTCCGACTCTCTGCACTGCTCCTTCGCAGAACCTTCCGGGAATCCAGACCACCTCTGCGCAAACAAATAGTGGAGAATTCCGTCTCTCTTATTCTCTCTCTCTTTCTGTCTCTCTCTCTCTCTCTTTTCTTTCTGTTCTTTACTTTTTTTTTTAATTCAAACGAAATTATAACACCATGCGTTTAAAAACCGACCCTGAACCGGACCCTGACCCGGATTTTACTTATTAATTCTAGTGGATAAACGCGGGAAAAAAACACCATTGAAACGTCATGTGGTCTTTCTGGCGTCCGTTCAACTCTCTGATGATGTGAACTGATGATCTGCGCTGTTGGAGGCAAATTAACTGCAATCACAGATCCACGGATTGGAACCTTCAGCCACGAGCGCGCTTTGGCTCAACCCGTTTATTATTAATATAAATAAATTATTATTATATTTTTTTTTTATCTGGGGGTCATGTGGTGTTCCTGCGCTGCACGGTACCGGATCTATCTGTAGTTTTCTGTCTGCACTCTGATCGGATTGTAGGAAAAGTTAGCGAAACCGAAATCCATCAGGAGCGCGATGACGCGCGTGTAGAGACACAGCAAAGGGGGGGAGAGCGCGCGATGAGGCTCGTGCTCTCTGATAAAGCCACTACCCAAAACTTTGTCCTTCATTTACGCAGCCGGTGTGTCTTAAAGCGTGTTTTGCAAAGCAAAGAGCAAATAGTCACTCTGTCAGCGGGGTAAAATGGCGTTTAGGAAGTTACCCGGTGTGCCCGTATCTGCCATGGGCATCCGCTTGACTCAAAAATTCACCTTTTTGCTTTTTGTCTCCGGTTTGCTCACGTTGTGCCTCGGAGCTTTGTTTTTGCTGCCCGACTCCGTTCGACTTAAGCGCATTTTTCTACCCAAATCCGAGAGCGCGAACACGGTGGTGACCCAAAGAGGGCAAACGCTCGAGCTTGCAGAGGGTAACAATCAGCTCAAAATGAGCCCGAAACCATCTGTGATGCGCAGCGATTCCAACGGCGCCGCTGTGGTGAGACATCCAGGAGCGCATGAAGAGGAGCGCGTGGAGAAACCGCAACACGGGGACGGAGACGCGACCGCAGGAACTGCTGCGGGGCGCGAGAAAGGCTACACTTATGACACTTTCCGAAAGTGTTTGCTCAAACCAGCGCTCGGGAGCGACCGGGGGAGACCATCCGACCCACAGACTGTACAGAGGAGGGATAAAGTCCGAGAGGTAAGAGGGGCATGAAGTGCTCCAAACCAGCTGCTGCGCTTTGTTTTAGGAAGCTTTTAGTGGAGGTTTCCGGTTCATCATGACTCCTAAATAAACATCATAACTTTCCAAACGTGCTCCTGAAAGAAATCCTAAAATAATTCCAAAAAATTAAATGTGATGTTGTAGCACAGTGATTAAGATGTTGGATTCAATTCCCAACTCCACCATGCAGCCACTGCTGGGCCCCAGAGCAAGGCCCTTAACCCTCAAATTCTCAATTAGATACACATTTAAGTCACTCTGGACAAGGGCGTCTACCAAATACCAGAAATGCAAACACAGACTTTGCATCATTTTCCATGATTTTCATCCACTCGCTCAGTGAAGTGACCCATCCGACAAACTCTCACACACACACACACACACAAGTGGCTGATAGGAAATGGCAGGAAATTCAGGGGAAAAAACAGATTTCGACTAACTTTAAACTTAATAAACTGAATTTCATGGTTCATTTTTTAAGAATAAAGTTAAAGGTGTCATAATTTCTAAATAAACTTAACACAAAAAGCCGCCATGAAACAGGGACCGACTGTAGATATTTACATTTAAAGCAGACGCCCTCATATAGAGCGACATACATTTAACTCTTTTATACAACTGAGCAATTAGGTGTCAAGGGCCTTACTCAGGGGCCCAACAGTGGCAAATTGGCGGTGCTGTAAATCGAACCTCGATCTGCCAATTTACATTTACATTTCTGGCATTTAGCAGACTCCCTTGAAGCAATTAGAAGTTAATTGGAGTGGTAGCTTGGTGGTGCTGGTGCTTGTCTCTCAGGGAGCGTGCAGTACGTTACGGTCTCCTGTCTCCTGCCTTTTTTTTTCCTTTTACATTTACATTTACTTAGCGCCTTACATTAATTTCTGTTATACAACTGAGGGGGTTAGAGGCCTTGCTTAAGGGCCAGTGGTGGCTTGGTGGTGCTGGGATTCGAACCCCAGTTCTTTCTGGTATCACTTCAACACCTTAACCACTAAGCCACCACTTCTTAAACTTGTACCAGGAGTGAAAAACAGGTAATTATTCAACAGTCATCCAAAGCACTGGAGGGAGTGTCTCTCAGCAGGTGCAGGACATTTTTTTTTAGTATTTTACCTGCATGAAATCAATGCTAAAGGTGCAGATGGAAGACATCGTGTTCTGTAACTGTTGGTTTTTCTCTCTGGAGTGTAAAAATTGATTAAATGTGAGTCTGTGGGTTTCATATCTATCGTTTCTTCTCACTTTGCCGCCATCATTCAAAAAGTCTATGGCGAGACTCGCCATCTTATTATACGCAACATGATAGAAACTAACTAATGAAACTACATTTGCATTATTAAACTTTAATAGCAACAATGGAACGGCGTCAAATGTAGTACATTTTTGCGATTAAAAATGAATTACTGCGAAAGTTAAAGTAAAGACTGTTAAAACTACCGTTAAAAGTATATTCCCCCCCCCCAAAATCCACTCGAGTAACTATAACAGAGTAACACATTACTACCCACATCTATACACACAGGGCCAAAATCCAAAACACAGTTTTAAGCCTTATTCAAATGGGGGTTAGTTTTACAGGGTGACGTTAGAGACTTTTCTGTTTCACATACGTAGTTTGAGATTTTTAGCCCCGCCCGAATCTGCCATTTTTGTATTTTTCTTACGTAACCTGTGTAAAAAATCCAGAGCAACCTTTTCTCGTAATCAAAATAAAAAACATTATATACGTTATATTTTTCTATTATTAAGCAAAATAATAAAATTGCTACACATACAAAGTAGCTATATCATTAACACGAAATATTACCGTTAACACTACAAATACTACATATATGGATAATATCCTATAATAATAATAATACTACCACATCAAATGGCCACGTTTTCCAGATCTGTTAAACGGCCCTTTGTCATAAGCAATTTCTTATCGTAAGTCATTCCTTATTAACGATTTCTTTATCGTAAATCATTCCTTATTAACGATTTCCTTATCGTAAGTCATTCCTTATTAGCGATTTCCTTATCGTAAGTCATTCCTTATTAGAGATTTCCTTATTGTAAGTCATTCCTTATTAACGATTTCTTTATCGTAAATCATTCCTTATTAACGATTTCCTTGTCGTAAGTCATTCCTTATTAGCGATTTCTTTATCGTGAATCATTCCTTATTAACGATTTTCTTATCGTAAGTCATTCCTTATGAACGATTTCTTTATCGTAAATCATTCCTTATTAACGATTTCCTTATCGTAAGTCATTCCTTATTAGCGATTTCCTTATCGTAAGTCATTCCTTATTAGAGATTTCCTTATTGTAAGTCATTCCTTATTAACGATTTCCTTGTCGAAAGTCATTCCCTATTAACGATTTCCTTGTCGAAAGTCATTCCTTATTAGCGATTTCCTTGTCGTAAGTCATTCCTTATTAGCGATTTCTTTATCGTAAATCATTCCTTATCAGCAATTTCCTTGTCGTAAGTCAGTCCTTATTAACGATTTCCTTATGGTAAGTCATTCCTTATTAACGATTTCTTTATTGTAAATCATTCCTTATTAACGATTTTCTTATCGTAAGTCATTCCTTATTAACGATTTTCTTATCGTAAGTCATTCCTTATTAGCGATTTCCTTGTCGTAAGTCATTCCTTATTAGCGATTTCTTTATCGTGAATCATTCCTTATTAACGATTTTCTTATCGTAAATCATTCCTTATTAGCAATTTCCTTGTCGTAAGTCATTTCTTATTAGACGATTTCCTTATCGTAAGTCATTCCTTATTAACGATTTCCTTGTAGTAAGTCATTCCTTATTAGCGATTTCCTTATCGTAAGTCATTCCTTATTAGCGATTTCCTTATCGTAAGTCATTCCTTATTAACGATTTCCTTGTCGTAAGTCATTCCTTATTAGCGATTTCCTTATCGTAAGTCATTCCTTATTAGCGATTTCCTTGTAGTAAGTCATTTCCTTATTAGATTAGCGATTTCCTTATCGTAAGTCATTCCTTATTAGCGATTTCCTTATCGTAAGTCATTCCTTATTAACGATTTCCTTGTCGTAAGTCATTCCTTATTAGTGATTTCCTTATCGTAAGTCATTCCTTATTAGCGATTTCCTTATCGTAAGTCATTCCTTATTAGCGATTTCCTTATCGTAAGTCATTCCTTATTAGCGATTTCCTTATCGTAAGTCTTTCCTTATTAGCGATTTCCTTATCGTAAGTCATTCCTTATTAACGCTTTCCTTGTCGTAAGTCAGTCCTTATTAATGATTTCCTTGTCGTAAGTCATTCC
>VCAZ01000005.1:8030889-8058389 GCA_005784505.1 Bagarius yarrelli
AGCCAGGGACTGTTAAAGTGGAAAGAAAATTGTGAAGCTGTGTGGCAATTTAAGGTTGTTCCTTAATTACAGTAGCGTGCTTCAGCATGTTGTTCGTCTCTTCTGTCTGGATGTCCTCCCCTTTAATACTTATGTTCTATTCTGGAGCCGTTTGTGTACATAAGATGTGTGTTACTGCTTAACTTACCATGTAGCGATGACACCCAATCCACAGGCAGGGTTTGGTAACCCAAGGTTTTTCAGTTCTTTTGTGCCAGTTGTTTCAGGACTTCCTGTGCCCTGATTATCTAATTCAGGTGTGTTAATTAGGGCAGAGGTAGCTGGAAAACAAATGCAACAAAGAAACCTTGGGTTACCTAACCCTGGCTGTGCATGTGTGAGCAATAATATGTATCCAAAGATGTCCCTAGGGTTAGGATTTGGGTTTCTGTACATCTTTTTTTTTTTTTTTACCACTTCTCTTCGGTCATTATATCAACCGTCATGTTTCAGCTCTCAGTTTTGCTTCATCACACCGCAGCCTTCTGTATTATCCCTCAAGACAAATGACACCCTGGGTAATTTCCTGCAACCTTCCCCATTGTTTAATACTACCCTTTTGCCCTGATACTGAAACTGCTGCTTGTTAGTCAGAAACTTTTCTTCCCAGGGTGTCTTAGTGATGGACGCAACACTGGTCTCGCTCTGCTATTTCCGATTTGACACTGAGAAAAAACCAGGCCGCTCCCCATGGATTGGAAACCGATGCAGAGATGTCCAATGTTTTTGGACACCTCACCATCAGACCCATATGTGATTCATCTACAAAAAGTCACACAGCGTATGTTGTAGCATTACATTATTTCCTTACTGGAACTAAGAGACCCAAATCATGTTCCAACATGACAATGTCCCTGTGCACAAAACACCCGATCTCCATTAGGAAATGATGTGTTATGATTGGATTGCACTGGGGCAGTAGTGGTTTAAATGGTTAAGGTGCTAAGTTGTTGCTGGAAGACCTGGGTTCAAGTCCCAGCACTGCCAGTCAGCCATTGTTGGGTCCTTGAGCAAGACCCATAACCCTTTCTGCTCCAGGGGCGCTGTATCATAGCTGACCCTGCGCTCTGACCCCCAACTTTCTAAAATGGGATATGAGAAGAAACAAATTTCACTGGGCTGTGGAGTTCATGTGACAAAAATAAAATGTTCTGCACAAAGCTGAGATGAACTGGAACTCTGACTCACTCCAAATCCAGCCAATATTTTAAATAATTCCACAAATTTAGCATGTGATGCATGCTGGGTAATTCAGCACCAAGGTGAACGCTGAGGCTTAGACACAGCGCCGGGCCACAGAACATTCCATGACATGATGAATATACTGGTGGTGTAAACTAGGACACGGTGAAATAACGGCGGAACTTTAGCGGAACGTTTAGTGCTTACTGGTTTTTATTTTCTCGTCTATTTGACGAGATAATTACGAATACTGAAGTCATCTATCGCAGGACATTTTATTTTATGACTATAAAGCATTTGTGTGTGTGTGTGTGTGTGTGTGTTAAGCTCATAATAAAAAAGTAACATCAGCGACAAAATCAGCAGTTTGACTCCTTTGAAGCATAATGCAAAAAAAGATCTGGCTGTGCAAGTATGTGTGTGTGTGTGTGTGTGTGTGTTTGCAATGTTGGCCTGATTTCTTTCTTTCTTTCTTTCTTTCTTTCTTTCTTTCTTTCTTTCCTCCTCTTACTCTCTCTTGCTCTTTCTTTCTTTCTCCTAACTGGCAGAATCCAAGGTCTTACAGTTTAAGCGATGGACTTGTGTAGGTATCTTTGGTGCTACAAACACTAAGCGTGAACATTTCCAACCAATCCAGTGTGGAGATCCTCAGGGGACGTACCATACATATGAAATGCTTCTTTTTTCACTGAAGTGCTTCCAAAGTACTGGTGCTTATTAACCACTTTTACCCACGCAGCTCTAAACGACTCTGCGATGTCGACTCCCACCGTTTCTCTATTGTACCTGGACGTCCTGCTGTCTCCTGATGAAGCTTTGTCTCAGCAGTGTGTTTACTGTCAGCTTTACTGTCAGTGTGTTTCAGATTACTTTCAGTTTCAGTGAGTTTATAGAACTTTAAATGATGCCTGATTGATTTGGACGATGTCCAAATCGTCCACATGAGTTCTGATAGTGTGTTTGTCCCCGTGTGAATGTAGGAACTCGGTGAGGTGGAGTGAGTCAGCTGCTCGCCGGACTCGTCTCCTCAGCCACATCAATAATTCACAGAGCTCTCAATCGGCTTACTCTGTCCTCTCTCCTTTACACTCTCTTTCTCTCTCTCTCTCTCTCTCTCTCTCTCTCTCACACACGTTCTCTCATACACTATCTCTTTCTTATTCTGTTTTCTCTCTCTCTGTCTCTCTCTCTCTCACACTCTCTCTTAGCCTCTCTCTCTCTCTCTCTCTCTCTCTCTCTCTCACACGCTCTCTCTTACACTATCTCTTTCTTATTCTGTTTTCTCTCTCTCTCTCTCTCTCTCTCTCACACTCTCTCTCTTACACTATCTCTTTCTTATTCTGTTTTCTCTCTCTCTCTCTTCTACACCTCACACAAACAAAAAAACTCTCTCTCTTTCTCTCTCTCTATCACTCCTTCTCTTACTCTCTCTCGCTCGCCTCTCTCTCCATTCACTCTTTTACTCTCTCTCTCGTACACTATCTCTCTCTTATTCTGTTTTCTCTCTCTCTGCCTCTCTGTCTCTTTCTTTCTTTCTTCTTTTTCGCCATAGAGACGTCACAGTGTCTTCATGCTGCTTTACACATTCGTTATAACATTTTTTTTATTACACTGATTAACAAGAAACCTTTTTAAAAGTCATGTTTGATGGTTTGTGTTTGTTTTTTACTTCCTGGTTTTTCTCCCGAATTGCCCCCCCCCCCTCCTCCCGACACCACAAATAAAAGAGAGATTAAAAAAAAAAGAATAGGACATGTTTTAAAATAAGTTCCCGAGGTTTAGTATAAAGTGTGTTAATTGAGCTGTTACCACACGGATTACACTTCCTGCTTTGTCCTGAAGCGGAGTGAGAGCAGACAGGGGTCCGTAGTGCAGACGGGGGTCTTTTGAAGCTCTTGGCTTCAGACGGTGGCCAGAGTTTACTTTGCACCAGACTTTTAGATCTGAAAAGAGCTGTACGTTTGTTTGTTTTTTTGTGATCTTTAAATTTGGGTCTGATTTCCATAAGTCCAGAGACATTACAATGGACTGACCTACGGCTTGATTGTGTGTGTGTGTGTGTGTGTGTGTGTGTGTGTGTGTGGTTTCAACATTTTAATACCTGTGCCTTAAAAAAGTGATAAAAAGAAAAATCATTTTCGCTTTGACATCAGATTTAAACATGTTATTTCAGGTCTTTGTGAGTGTGTGTGTGTGTGTGTAGATATATCTCCGCTTATTTGACCATAACAGGAATAGATATGTGCTGTCTCAGCAGTGTGAATGTGTGTGTATGTGTGTGTGTGGAGTGTGTCCAGCTGTGGTCATCTGAAAAAAAAAAGGCTTATCTGTCTGATAGGTCACTCCACACACACACACACTTTCAGGAAGTGGAAACTGTCTGCCTGTCACTTCCTGTCCTGACCCACTGCTGAGTCGACTGCTGAGGACGAGATCAACATCCTGACACGAAGTCAGACTCCAGTCCAGTGAATGAGAGCTGCAGAGCAACTCTGTGATATCATACCTCACATCTGGAGGGTCAGCTGTTTAGATTTGGGGAAAAAAGAACAAACAAGGCAAACAAACAAAAAAAAAGAAAGAAAGAAAGAAAGAAAGAAAGTCCAACATAGACATGTACTCTGACAAAGAACAAAAGAATGAATAAATGGAGCAAACAAGCCAAAAAAAATGGAATGAAAGAAAGATAAAACAAGAAAAAAAAAAACCAAGTAAGTAATGGAATAAAGGAAGGAAAGGATGAAGGAAAGAAAGAAGAAATAAAAGGAAGGAGGGATCTTACACAGAGAAGAGAAAGAAACGAGAAACACAGTGGAATTACAGTTGAATCCAGCGCACTTCTCATTTTCCACAGTAGTCCAGACGATGATGTCATCCTGTTCTTCAGTCTGAACAAATATTCAATATTCCACATCACCTGATAGAGAAACATTACAATAAACCACAGATTTAAACACCAAAAAAAAGTCCTGAATCCTCGTCAGGACATAGGAGGACACTGTGTTTGGACTGGACGGCCATCAGACAAAACCGTGGAACAAATAACATGAACGCTGCTTCCTTTAACACAGTAAACAGAGATAAAGTCTGGATGACGCTGGACTGTACCGTTTGTTTGTTTGTTCAGGCGCTGATGCTCTTTCAGCAGGGGACCTTGTTTGTGTGTGTGTGTGTGTGTGTGTGTGTGTGTGGAGAGAAATCAGAGCACTCCAAACAGGATCCTTCTGTTCCACGTCTGCATTTTAATCCCCCTCCGGCCTCGTAAAAGACATCCAGTAATAAAAATCCGGGAACTCCGGGTGATGCTTTATGGAGCCCCGAGGGCCCCGCTTTAAGAACCCAATGTTAGGGTGCAATTAAATGTTTTTTTTTTAAACTATACTTATTCGTTTTTTTCTTTTTTTTTACGTTATCATATCGGTATTTGAACCGTATTGACGTTTATGTAAATGTAATTAAACCATGCAAACCGACGACAAACTCGTTTTTATAAACTAGTCAGTGGATTTAAGTTGGAAACTGGTAGCTTGTGGGTTTGATGTCCGCCACCACCAAGCTGGCACCAGTGAGCCGCTGAGCAAGACCCTTAAGTGCTCAACTGGCTCCAAACAAGGTTGTCTGCCAAATGCTGTACATGTCAAAAGATTTTTGATGCAAGTTTGATTAAATGCTGCGGGGAAACTGGATGGAGGAAAAAAAAGAAAATCTGTCACCGATTCACTGAGGCCAGTTTTAGACATATGTTCTTTGGTGCACTAAACTTCTTCATTTCTTACACCACTCACATGGCTCTAGCTTCCGAGGAACGTTTGGATTCCCTGCCATGCTGTGAATCACGCAGCGAAATGCTTAAGAAGCTAGCCGGGTTTCTCTTAGAGATGCCGTGGGTTCGTCCTGGCCGGGAGCCCGGAAATGCGGCCTGCTACTCGGCACTAATGCCTCTTTTCAGTTCCAGGGCTTCTTGGCATTGAAGTTCGGATTTGTAATGGAGTCAGTCGGGAGCCAAAAGTCTGCCTGACCTCCAGACAGAACGGGTTAAAAAAAAAAAAAAAGAAAAGAAACAGCAAACACCTTTTTTTTCATTGTCTATCAAATCTTCAGTTGTGTTTTTTCCCCCCCGTTATTCATTCCGCTTCAGGCCTGCTGTAGCGCCTGCTTCGGCCCTGGAGTTTTCTGGGGAAAAATTGGCAGCGTAGCCAAATCGCAAGACGATCAATACTGCAATTTTCTGCCAGGTCAGTGGTTGACAGAGAGAGAGAGAGAGAGAGATAGCGGCAGACAGTGTGTGTTAAAGAGAGAGAGATAGCGAGAGAGTGTGTGTAAAAGAGAGAAAAAGAGAGAGAGAGAGATAGCCAGAGAGTGTGTGTGAAAGGGAGAGAGAGAGATAGCGAGAGTGTGTGTGTGTGTGTGTGAGAGAGAGGATAGCGGGTGTGTGTGTGTGTGTGTGTGTGTGTGAGAGAGAGAGAGAGAGATAGCGAGAGAGGAGAGAGAGAGTGTGTGAGAGAAAGAGAGAGAGATAGCAAGAGAATGTGTGTAAAAGAGAAAGAGAGAGAGAGAAAGATAGCGGGAGACAGTGTGTGTGAAAAAGAGAGAGAGAGTGTGTCAAAGAGAGAGAGAGAGAGAGATGTAGTGTAAGAGAGTGTGTGTAAAAGAGAGAAAAAGAGAGAGAGAGAGATAGCGAGTGTGTGTAAAAGAGAGAAAAAGAGAGAGAGAGAGAGCGAGAGAGTGTGTGTGAAAGGGAGAGAGAGGGAGAGAGAGATAGTGAGAGTGTGTGTGTGTGTGTGAGAGAGAGATAGCGAAGGTGTGTGTGTAAAAGAGAGAAAAAGAGAGAGAGATAGCGATGGAGAGAGTGTGTCTGAAAGGGAGAGAGAGAGAGAGAGATAGCGAGAGTGTGTGTGTGTGTGTGAGAGAGAGATAGCGAGTGTGTGGTGTGTGTGTGTGTGTGAGAGAGAGAGAGAGATAGCGAGAGAGAGAGAGAGTGTGTGTGAGAGAGAGAGATAGCAAGAGAATGTGTGTAAAAGAGAAAGAGAGAGAGAGAGAGATAGCGGGAGACAGTGTGTGTGAAAGAGAGAGAGAGAGTGTGTCAAAGAGAGAGAGAGAGAGAGATAGAGAGAGGGCAAGACTGTGTGTGTTGTGTGTGAAAGAGATAGAGAGAGAGAGAGAGAGATAGCGAGAGAGAGTGTGTGTGTGAGAGAAAGAGAGAGATAGCAAGAGAATGTGTGTAAAAGAGAAAGAGAGAGAGAGCGAGATAGAGATAGGAAGAGAGTGTGTGTGAAAGAGAGAGAGAGAGAGAGAGAGAGAGATAGCGAGAGAGTGTGTGAGATGTGAAAGAGTAGAGAGAGAGGAGAGTGAGAGAGAGCGAGAGGTGGTGTGAAAGAGAGAGAGAGAGAGAGAGAGAGAGGGCAAGACCAGTGTGTGTGTGTGTGAAAGAGATAGAGAGATAGAGAGAGAGAGAGAGAGGAGAGAGAGAGAGAGAGAGAGAGGGCGAGACAGTGTGTGTGTGTGAGCGAAAGAGAGAGAGAGAGAGAGAGAGAGAGAGAGAGAGAGAGAGAGAGAGAGAGAAAAGCAATGAAAGGTTATTATAGCGTCAAATCACTTTAGTTTGTCCTGAGAGAAAATACAGATCCTGGATCAGCTCACTGACTACTGAATAACCAGTCTGAGATGTGAATTTAGCCACTGCTAAAAAATGTAATAAATTGGATTTAATGTTGTTGCTTATTAGTTAAAATACGTTGGTTTGGTATGAAAAGCTAAGAAACAGAAAAACCTGAGAGCTAAAAACACCTGCGTGAAAAAAAAAACTAGAACGGACAATAAATTGACATTTTTTGTTCTTTTCACCTCGTCAGATGGAAACGCTGATTTTTTTCCCAAAGGTTTTTTTCTGTTTTGTTTTGTTTTGTTTTGTTTTTGCGCATAAGTTTAATTTGCATTCTTGGATGAAAACCTGATCCCGAAAACGGTCGCATTTATTTTTATCACTTTATTTTTATCAGTTTATTTGATGATCTTTTTTGAACCTGAGGTTTAAAGGAATGACAGCACAGCACGTACAGATACTTTGGCTGAATTGTTCTAGGACAGGCTGTAAACTGGGACATTTAATTTTCTACATATTTATTCAAATTTATTCGAAATAGAGATAAAAATCCTCTTTTTCTACACTAATAGCATAATATTTCTCTTAACATCCTTCAGAAAAATCGACTCTATGATTCTATCCCACTGGCATGTGCTGTGTAGGTTTGCCAAGTCAGACCCAAATCCGCATCATGACGTCGGCTGCGTTCGTGTCCTACCTGCGTCCTGCGAATTCTCATTTCGTTACCCTTGAGAGGCAGTCCCTCGTTGTGGCCTCACCGTGAGCTGATATATCTTTTATCGAACAACCGTCGGTTTGTAGGCAATGGGAACCGCTCGACTACCAAGCAGTGTGAGTCATTTTTTCAGGAAACACTGGTGGACATTAAAAACCATACTGGTTTGTCAGAGAGTGAAATCTTTCAAACGGCTACAAAAGTGTGTGAGATGAGTTGCCAGATCAGTTTTAACGGTTTAATTATTTTTTACACTATAAAAGCTTTTATGGTTAAATCCCAAACCAGGAATATTTCTGAGTGTGACATCGTCATCATCATTACTGCCATCGTCATTATTATCTTCATGAATAGCAGGTACCTATGGCAACACTGCAGCCTTGTGGGCGGTGCCTTAACATATGTAACGCTGTTGTGCTTAATGCGCCCTGATTTGGAATCCCAGCCCCTCCTCTATCTCTCTCTCTTTTCTCTCTCTCTATTCATGTGCTGTCCTATCTGCTAAATTACAGCAGATTTACAACAGAGTTATTTATCCTCTATTATTATTATTATTATTATTATTATATTATAATAATTATTATTACTATTATCATCCATAACGAAACCAAAAAACATAAATACCTACTTGCACATCGGAGCAATTGGGGGTTAAGGGCCTTGCTCAGGGGCCCAGCTGTGTATGTATGTTTGCAAACCTGACAGAGTTGTTGGCGATTCTTTCTATTGTAAAGTCAGGCAGGTGTAACCCTCCTTTCATCGATGCACTGCGAAATGGTGAACACACCCCCAACTGAATGTTACCCCAGATAGTCTGCGAGGTGAAGACAATAGTAATCCGACAACTTTGAAAAAATGCTGTGGCAACCTAATAGTTTAATTTATCTAGGAAAACCCGTCCCCTGTCTCTCAACCCTGGTCCTTGTCCCTGTTTACAGTACGGGCATCTTTTTTTTTTTCCTCTCTGATTTTATTTATTTTATTTTTTTGCTGGCTCCTGCTGTCTTCTTTCTCTCTATTATGACAGGACTCTGCTACAGGTCGGCCGTGCTGCTCTTGTAAACGGGTTTGGTGTTGGTGTTACTGATGGATGACAGCTGCTTGGGCAGAGCTTTGGGCGTCTG
Source organism: Bagarius yarrelli (assembly GCA_005784505.1). Taxonomy (NCBI): domain Eukaryota; kingdom Metazoa; phylum Chordata; class Actinopteri; order Siluriformes; family Sisoridae; genus Bagarius; species Bagarius yarrelli. The sequence continues at coordinate 8,039,555 of VCAZ01000005.1, forward strand.
TAAGCACGGCACGACCCGAGTCGCTCAGCTCGAAGAGTGTCTCGAAGAGTTATGAAAAAAAAAATTAAGATGTGCGATATATAAAAAGAATAAAAATAATTTAGGTGTGTGTTTTTAGCGGAATAATCACAGATTCCCTAATCTTGGAAAACTTTTTGTCTTCTTTAATCTGAGGCTTTATATAAAGCACAATGCTGATGACAGACACAATCAAAACAGACGCAAATTCAGGACAAAAAAGGGTTCCGTATCTATCTTTACATGCTTGGTGTTGAACTTTAACCTAATAGTTTATTAACTAAACAAACAACTCTAGGTTGATAGTTATAGTTATATAAATGCAGCTATTTATAAAATAACCTTATGTTATTTTATTTTATGATGTTCAGGTTTAAGTCTTGCCTTAGGTTTTTCTCTCCCTGATTAACAAGTTTGACAAGAATGACTACCAAACAGGTTTTGGATGGTATGGAGTAAACAATCGTATAAAGACTGAGCCTCATAAATTACTGTATCGACTTCCCATGCTTTAGATTAGATTTGTCTTACATTTACATCTGGGTCTGTTTTTTTAACGAAATAATCACAGATTCCCTAATCTCCTGAAAAAACCTCCTGAAAGTGTGTCTATTTTTATATGAGTTTAATATCAAGCACAAATGCGAAGGGTGATGTAACCAACAAAGACAGAAACAATTAAAACAGACGCAAATTCAGGAAAACAGAACTGGATCTCAAAGACACAAAATGGGGTCATAGTTTCTTTTTTACCCCAAACTGGTGAAAAAAGAAGCATTATTTTTTTTTTACATATCACTTACTTGTTCAGTTATTTAGGAAAGGGGTAGGATTTTATTGGGTGAGTTTGGAGAATGTAGGCGGCTGGTGACGTCATTGCATATAACGTTAAGATGTCAAATATTTTTCCAAAACCTGAAACAGCAGAAACGAACGAGTCTATTTTGGAAATAATCGGAGCATATAAGAGACCTGGTGATGTCATCGCCTATAATGTTATATACAAAATATAAGATCTACAAGAGAAAATAGATTCATTCTTTATAAATAATCTGCTCATTTCTAATGACGATTAATTTGGCACCGCCTGAAATAATTACAGAGCTTAAACTTAAACAACATAAGGGTGAGACGACAAACAAAGTCAATGCCGAACACAGAGACAATCAAAACAGACGCAAATTCAATTTGGTCTTTGGGACAAAGATTAATTTTACATCATGATCATTTAAATTCAGTTAAAACTCTGAACTTTAACTGGTTAAGTAATATTCGTATGCAGTGTAATAAAAGTTAGCTAATAAACCATGAGGAACAAATCCGAGGTAGAAAGTTTTTAGATCGTTTTGCCAACTAGTTGGCGATGACTGCACTTTATTTACCGAGTAAAACAGTTACGCTGAATGTAGCTATATGTAAAGTAACCTTACGTTATTTTATTTAAGTCTTGCGTTGAAAGGCTGAACATCCAGTCCGATTCGCAACAAACATATTTAACTTTTTTCACTCCCTGATAAACAAATTTGTGCTGCTTACAAATAGATTTTGGACGGTATGAAGTAAAGAGTCGTGATTAAGAGGCGTCTCTTAATTACGTGACTGAGCCACATAATTGTGCTTATGCTCTTTTAATAATTAAGAATGTTGTGTTGTATCGTTCTTAAAAGAAGAGTATTCTGTTTTGTTTCAGGATTAACTACATTCTTCAGATTAGACCTGTCGTACATTCACCTTCACATTTGCGGCCTTAGCTAAAGCAATTCACAAAAGTGTTTTGAGTCTCTATTTATATATAGATTAGAACTGGATCTCTAAAACACAAACTAGTTGTACCACAAACCCAAAACCGGTAAAAAGAAAAAAAACATGTTGTCGTAAATATGAAGTGCTTGTTTAGGTAATTAAGAAAGAAAAAGGTCTTTAACCGTCACTTGAAAACAGCCGGTGACACTTATCAAACTTGGTGCCAGAGCGGGAAAGTTTTTGAGGAAGATCTACCTTGTATCCTAAGTGATGGTGGGACCATTCAAGCAGAACTTATGGATCATGAGATTGATAGCTTATTGGTTACGGATGTTGGGCTGCTGGTCATTTTGGGTTGATTTCCCAGCACCACCAGGCTGCCATCACTGAGCTCCTGAGCAAGGTCCTTAACCCTCAACCTCTAAAATGGATAAAAAAATGAGTCACTTTGGATAAAGGTGTCTGTAAATAGTTTCGATAAAATATTATGAAGTGCATGGAGTAATAAGTGCTTGGAGGTAAAAGGTTGCTGCTTTGTTCATAGCTTTGTGGGCAAGCAGCAGTCTTTTCAATCTTATTTATTCAGCTACCAAAAGCCGGTAGACAGATACAGCAGTGGGCGGTGTTTACGATTTTTGGGAGGTTGCAAACAAGTCATCTGAAACTGTTAAACGGTTGGTGGAACCTCAACTGTCTGCTAATAAAACAGCAAGATTACAAATAATTTCAGAAAGCACAATGCATCATTATATCCCAGAGGAACAGGAGGAGGATCCTGGAGGCAGGACGCTGCTATGCTGGAAAAATTATATGCTGTCTTAGAGTGATAAAGGAGACTTCAGGAGTCCTCCAAGAAACTGAGGCATCAGTTATGGGCTAAAATAATATTTTTACGACAGAATTGTGAGCCCTGTTGGATGGAACACTGTGATCAAGTCTTCTTCCTCAGACACACCAGTGCTTGTTGGGATTCCTCTATAAAAATTAGCCCTGGGAGGCTGTGATGAATAACGGCTTGTCCTTTGTCTAGTGTGTTTTGTGGAGTGGAAGCGAAACTCAGAGCCTCCTTCTCTTTCTCCTCTATAAAGATCTCCCAGGCAGACAGAAAGGCATTGTGGACCGGGGACACACTGACTGAACCAAGTGAGAGAGCCATGGGGGAGAACAGCACTCTGGATAATGGGTTCTATGGAGTTGGGGGTCACAGATTGTACAAGGACCGAATTAACAACGACATATTGTTTTTCACTTTGTTCTCTTGGAGACACTTTAGGAGGACTCGCACCACTTGTACAAGCTGAGCAGTGGTGTGTATGGAGTTCCGCCCTGGTAGTCTTATGTTTTTCCAACGTAGTTTTACACTACTGTAATGTGTTCATATATCTTCAGCTTAGCTCATACTAAGGAATCTATTCACTACTTCCTGATTTTGTCATTTTTAAAAACAACCAAAAGTTGCTAGCTAAATGTTAGCAAAGAATGTGTAGCTAAATTTGCTAGCAAACACTATTACCACTATATACTTTATTTATTAATTTAGCTATTAGCACTAAAATTTTAATTTTAACACACTATTATGATAAAGGACTGTGATTTATTTCTTTTATCCTTTATTATGATTTCCCTTTTTGGAGTAGGTGTTAATATAATTGCATTACATCAAATATGTTCGGAATGCATTTGGAGCATTTTCAGCGTTCTATTGAGCGCCACAGGAAAGAACCCCAGAGCTGGAGCTTTGAGCGGACCCAGACACCCATTTGATCCTGCTTTGTTCTTCGTCCCCTGTTAAAAATCCATCAGACTTCCCCTCCCCTGAGCGAGCATGTGAATAGGAACAAACTTGCCCTCTGGCTCCAGGACCACCCTGAGCACCATCACAAATAGCTTTCACCCTGACCCTGTGGGTGCACAATAGATCAATGCATGCTTCAATTATGTGACAGCGGTGTATTAATTGACCGATACCAAGGTCTATTCATGCTCATGCTGGATTTCAGGACAAATTTCCGGCTGGAATCATTGAGTTAAGTGAAGCTTTCAGGGAATCAGAGAACTTGGAGGGTTTTCTGTGTGCATTAGAATAGATGTAAGTCGCTTTGGATAAGGGCGACTGCCATTATGTCATACATGTTAATATAAAAAGGGTAAAAAAATCAGGTAAATTATTGATAGAATCGATAATCAGATGATCCCTAATTTATAGATATAAATTTGGCACTAATGCCCATGCACTGTAGGTCACCAGCCAGTCATGGATGTTCATCTTTGTTTGATTGTTTTTCCTATTGGTTATAGTTTTGGTAAAAAAAAAAAAAAGGCCTCTACCCTGCCAGGGGACCAGGTGTCACTCGATCATCAATCTACCATCATTTACTACATTTACTCGCCCTATGATTGAATGAAGTAGCACCTGCTTAGTGCTGTGTAATTGGATAAAGCCACTTACTCTCATTAATTATTCATGTACTTCCTCATCTTATTTTAAAAAATATCACTAATGGGGAAACTGTGCTATCCCTGCCAGAGCACTGAAACCTGACTGGGCTGTTGATTGATGGCAGAATTTGCAGGGGTAGGGAAGTAAGATGAGACTTAGGAGTGGTTAGCCATGAAGCCTCCACAAGCTTGATCAAAAAAAATTATTCAGTTTTCTTACCCTTCTCTTGGGGGTTGTCGAGGCAACATACTGAGAAGCTTAGCCCAGACTTCCCAGAGCAGGGATTCTGGCCCCAACTGTTTGATTTCAAGGTGTAACTCATTCTTTTTTTTCTTTTGTGGAACCTATAAAGGGGGTATCTTTGTGAGGTGCACAAAACCCACCACATTTACCCATTTTTCCCCCACATAGTCATAGAGAGAAACTTTGACAAAATTGTCAAGTGTTTATTGATGGGAAGGTTTATTGATGTTGATAGGTTTGTTTTTGGTGGATTAGATCTGATACGCTGCTGCTTTTAATACTTGACAATTACAGAGGCCTGCTTCAACAAGGAGATGCTGCTGTAGAGTAAAACTCCCACAACCTACAGCAAATCTATAAATGTGGTATGTGGAGAGAAGAGTGGTGGGGTAGAAAGTCTTGTCTCTGGGGCTTTAGCAGGAATAGTAAGGGGTCCTTTGGTGGAAATGCTGTCTGGATCTAGAGACCAATTAAGGTGAAGGGTATACTTTACCCTTCACCTTAATTGATTCCCTAGATCCAGACAGCATTTCCACCAAAGGACCTCTTACTAAACATTTCTACTACCTGTACCCAGTGACCTGTACCCATTAAATGAATCAAAGAAGTTAACCAAACTTGTCACAAAGTATTTGTTTTTGTGTTAGAACCACTTTGATGATCTTCTTTGATCCACTTTGAGCCACCTTTTCATATAATTTACATATTCTCTGCTAGTTTATTTGCAAACATTTACATTTTTGTCTTACTTTTTCATCCGACTATGCAACTGAGAGTTAAGGGCCTTGCTTATGACTCCTACTAGTAGAAGCTTAGTGGTACTGGGAATCAATTAGAAGCGCAACCCCTTAACCGCTGTTCTACCATGTCCTGCACCATGTCTCAAGCGCCTCAGACGTTTTCAAGTTGAATCATGTCTACTTATTTTTAATGAAATTCTATTTTTAAAAAGACAGTCTGGACATCATTATCCCAAACTGCTGCTATCATGACTGATTCCTCCCTGTTACAGTCTTTTGCTTTCTTTCCGAACCATCACACAGGCAGGAGATCGGATCGTTCCACAGGGAATCTCGGCCAGTTTACTCCTATTGTTTGATCGAGAGAAAAGCTCTATTGTGGGTGTTTTGCCTAGGTTTACTCATGGTGCTTGTCAACCAAGAAAAAAAATGCCTTGTTTTGTATTTTTTAGGTGCAAACATCCCATCTCTAATTTCCATACCACTTGTGGTGTCACTGTATCACGAGAACACATTGTTGCAGATGTCATCTTTTTCTCTTGGGTTCTCACTGCTCACGGCACTGAGGTATACAGTTAGTGACACCTTTTTTGAGAAACAGGATTTCAGCTGGAAGTTCTTAAACCCATGGTGGCCTAATAGTCACAACTTAACGGTATAAAGACAAAACACAGCGATAACAAGCAGACATAGGTTCAAAACACAACAAAATCAAGTCACAACGCAACGGTAATGCTCCCGACCGATAGAGGACAATGTTGGCACTGAAAGAAGGACCGATATTTTTTTCCGGGCTAACGACAAGAGAATATCTTTGTAAGTTAAGTAATCTTAATATCTGTAGTCGTATATCATTTTTTTCTCTTTGTGCGACAGAAAAGCATCCAAAGCGTCCACTTAGAAGTCTGCGCCTAATTGCCCGTTTCCGCTGACCAGCAGCCCCTGTTGGTCGGGAGCATTTCTGTCGTGTTGTAACTTGATATCGTTGTGTTATAAACTTTGAATTTTATCATGTTGTGCCTCGTTTCCAATGTGTTTTGGCTTGATTCCTGATGGCGCTGTGTTGGTCTCTACTGGGCCACCGTACAAACCACTGATTAAATAAAAAAGAATCAGTCGGATTTATGATATATCTTCAAAGCACCTGGTCTTGATTCATTTGAACATCCATTTATATCAGAAAACGAGAAAAAAACAAAACCCCACAGCATGTCTTTATGGAGTTTAGGGGTTTTGTGCACAGGGGCATTGTCATGCAGGGTTCGAGTCTCTTTATCTGAATGGCAGCAGATTATAGACAAGCTACATTTAGATAAAGAGCTAGAAAAGTGTCTACAAACATTTGGCTTTGACATTTGTAGGTTAGATATCAGTGAAATGTAACACATACATAGAATCCAGGTTTTATTTTTAGACATTGCATCTGTCTGGTGATGTTTTTCACAGTCACCTTTACGTCTTTCTGTTTTGTTTTCCCGCCAAAGTCTGATGCAACTCCTGTCACCGATACAAATCATCCCAGACACTTAAACCGGTCTTACTCATTAAGCAGATGTCCCGGTGTTTGTGTGTGTGTAAATAATGGCGAATAAACTCACACACACACACACACACTATTGTATGTACAATATATACAGGATTTGTATCGAAATGTATGCTAACATCAACTTTATGATAAATACAGACTTGAAGTGCATAATTCTTTATATTTTTATTCTCAAAAGGTTGTTTTTAGTCTACATCTACCATCGCTTAGAGTTTGTCCATCTGGATGTGTAGAGAATGTAAAAATGTTAGCGGCTAAGCTTCGTACTAGCTTTACTAGCAGGTTAGCAAAGCCGGCTACTTGCAGAGATTGATGATGATTACTATTTCCATCCCTGTATTTCAGTAGGGTTTTTTTCGGGCTACTTTAATGAGGGTATTTTAATGAGGGTACTTTAATGAGTATATTTTTAAGTCCTGAGCTTAATTACCAATTAGGCTACGATTAGTGATTTGCAAGAGATCCAAATCCAACGATCCATGTGTTTTGACTCTGGTTTTTAGAATTTATGAAGAAAGGGTTTATTGTGGCTTGGAGATAATGAGTGACACTCGGAGTGACAAATGGCTGTGTGTGTGTGTTTGTGTGTGTTTCGGTGCTACAGTGACTGAGCACTAATCCCGGCGCGAATCAGCAAAACGCAGCGTAGCTCATCATCATCAGAAAGTCGTTAAAAACTCTTCATCTCATAAATACTAATGAGGCGTGTGTGTGTGTGTGTGTGTGTGTGAATGTCACATATTTTAGTCGTTACATTTGTGATGTCACATTACTGAAACTTCTAGTAAAAAAATGTCACATCCACTGACTGTTTCACATATAATGTCACAGTAATCAGCAAGCTGTTCATAATGATATAAATTAAAACCCCGGCATACGAATTTAATTCGCTCTTGAGGTGATTAGTTTCCTGTAAGAAATAACGTAAATGCAGATAATTTGTTCCGAACGATCCAGAACGATGGCAAGTCCAACAAAGTTTAAAGGTAGTTTTTGCCTCATTGAGGTAAAAAAAAAAACAAGACTGTTAATGATCAGAAAGAAAAAGTAATTCTAATCTAACGAATCATCTCACATCTTCACATTACACCACAACATCACAGTGTAGATTCAGGGGCATCCAAGTTCATTCATTTATTCATCTTTTATATTGTTTATTCCCTAATCTGGGGTCACAGGGATCTTCTGGAGTCTATTCCAGACGTTTCTGGAAGGGCGAAAGGCAGGAAGGGTACACTCTGGACAGGTCGCCAGTCCATCACAGGCCCCATCAAGGATCATTCATTCATTCATTCATTCATTCATCTTCTATACCCGCTGATACCCTAATTCGGGGTCACAGGGATCTGCTGGAATCCATCCCAGCCGTCTCTGAAAGGGTGAAAGGCAGGGAGGGTACATCCTGGACGGGTCACCAGTCCATCACAGGGCCCACTCAAGTTGATTCATTTGTTTATCTTCTATACCTGCTTATTCCCTAATTCGTGGTCACGGGGATCTCCCGGAGTCTATCCCAGCCGTCTCTGAACGGGCGAAAGGCAGGAAGGGGACACCCTGGACAGGACACCAGTCCTTCACAAGTTATAAAACATATTTGAAACATTTTTAAAAAGTGACATAATAATTGCTTTCCCTGGTAATTAGTTACTTTCATAATAATGTTACTCGGTTAATATACATAATTACTTTTTTTTAAAGTAACATACCCAACACAGCCATACCTATAACACAGCCCACATCTGAAACCTTCCAGTTCTTCAGAATTTATTCTTGTACCAAAGCCTTTAATCTGCAGTGCCAAGATATCATACCATTGTAGAACTCATCTAGAGAAGTGACTTATATCTCCACAATCGCTGCCTTTTTCAGTTTCCCTTGTGGTTTGTGGTTTCGCTCCATGACCTCAGTCTATGTAGAGGATTTGAAGGTTTCACATGCTCACTGTTCTTTTTTTTTTTCCAGAGAAAAGTTAAAGTTTATTTCCTGTTTACAAGTTTAGACAAGTTTAGAATAATTTTAAAAACTTTACTTGAAGAAACATAAGGGAGTAAATTGTGACTCACGAACATGACCAGTGAGTAAGCAGGAACCTTTTTTTTTCTGGTGGTGGTGGTGGGGTGGGGGGTTGGGGTTTGTGGTATAAGTCTGGAGTTTGGCCTAGTCGCAATGATTAGTTACATATGCTGCGCCGGTTTGCAAAATCTGACCCAGATGTGTTTGTGTGTGTGTGATTATGTGTGTGTGTGTGTGTGTGTGTGCACGTAAGCTTTTACTTTTGACGTACTTCTTTCCTACAGTGTTCAGGCTGTTTTTGAAATTTTTTTCTTTCGTGAGGTGAAAATAATTCCCAAAGAACCCTCAATACAAACACACAGTGCTAAAACTGTCTGATCAGCTAGCAGGTTTTCATGCTAACTGCTTTTTATATAAATACAACAACAACAAAAAAATCAGTCTTAAATGTTTAGTCCTGTTACTGCTCTAATAGAAAACTCTTAATTAACTAGCTTAAACTTCAACTATTACTAAATAACTTAGTCTTGTTATTGTTTCACATAAAATATTACATTTTTGTTTTTTATTTTAATTTTGATAGGGGGAAAGTGGCGATGATAAAGGTGTTGGACTGCTAATTGGAAGATTGGGGTTCAATTCCCAGCACCACCAAGTTACCACTGCTGGGCCCCTAAGAGAGGTCTACAAATCCAGATTGCTCAGTTGTATAAAAGAAATAAATGTAAGTGGCTTTGGATAAGGACGTCCGCCAGGCGCTGACAAATGATAGTTGTGGCCTTCAGCACAAATTCATTATGAATCATCAGGTTCAGTCCACACTACCATAATCATGTGGTAGACTGCTGACCTCACGGTTGTCCAGAAGACAATCATTGGCACCCTTTACAAAGTGTGGCAGGAAAAGGTGCACAAGCAACAGAAGATTGTCAAACCAAGCTAATACAAGAACATGTGGGAGCTACACACACACACACACACACACACACACACAAATGGAAAATGAGCTGTATTCCCAGTGGACAAGCCAGTCCTGGACCAGAGACAAAGTTAGAATGGTTTTACCTGGGCTAAAGAGAAACTAGAGCATTCCTCCAGTGGCCCAAAGTCCTCATTTTCAGATGTAAGTAAATTTTGCATTGGTGGTGCCATGTGATCTTCTGGTGTCAAAGTCAAGTCAAAGTCAATGCAGTCGTCTACCAAGAGATTTTGCAGCACTTTATGTTTCCAGCTGTTGACAAGCTTAATGGAGTTGCTGATTTTCTGTACTAGCAGGAATTTACCCCTGCCCACTGTAACAAAACTACTCAGAGCTGATTTACTGCCTGTGATATTACTGTACTATACTGGCCGGCCAACTCACCTCACCTGACCTGAACCCTATAGAGAATCTATAGAGTATTGTTAGGATTATGATGTGGGACACCAAACCGTCCAACACAGATGAGCTGAAGGCAACTATTAAAGCAACCTGGGCTTCTATTACAGCTCAGGTGTCCCACAGGCTGATCACCTCCCTTCCATGGCACGTTGATGCGGTTTGGTTAAAGGAGCCCAAACAAATATTAAGTGAATAAATAAACATATTTTGTAATATTTAGAGACTGGATTGATCCAAAATATATAAAAGTGTCCATGTTTTATTCGAATTGTGCATAAAAATGAATGCTTTCTTGTTACTATAATTCTTTTGAGATGCAGCTGTATATGTTTAGCTTTAGAGGTGTCATGCTAACACTACTAAGGAATGCTAGTCAGTACAGGCTAGTGTAGCACTTTTCTTCTAAGATTAGAATTGTTTTTTTTCAATGTTTAGTTGTGTCCTTGGCTGTCTTTGCCATTAAACGCGGAGTCAGCGGCTTATCCTACTTCTTTTAGCTTAAATAGGATGTATCTGCTTGTCAAAGGAGTCATTTTCACTTTGATTTAGAAAAAAAATAGGCTTCAAAAACAAGTATATGAAAAAGAAACAACTTGGACATTTATTATTTTATTTTTTTATGGTTTGTCTTTGTCCGCTGTCCTGTTTGATATTTCTGGATTATAAATAGCTGTTTGTTTGTCGCAGGACTGACGGTGTAGAACTGGGATGAAAAGCGGCCATGCGTAAAGACTGACAGTCAGACAAACACACTCAAGACTAATGCTGCGTCTGAAATCCAGGAAGGGAAGGGGTTTAGTGTAGGGAAAGGAGGAGCTTTAGGGGCTTGAACCCCTGTCCTTGAACCTAAAGTAATTAAACGCACCCAATTTACAATATTTTAAAATATTAATATAATAATGTGCAAAATAAATGCCGGTTGACCGTCTGGCACACTATTATCATAAAAACATTAGCGTTTTATCGATGTAGCATGATGTTGGATTGCAAAACACGCCTAATTTGTTACTCTTTTATACATTTGAGTATGTTTTAATCGCACCATAAACGCCATTGCTTCTCAAGCTTTTAGCAAAGATAGCAAACAAAAATGAGACATACACATGGTATTTATGTGTGTGTGTGTGTGTGTGTGTGTGTACACAGGTAAGCACACTTCCACCAGTTCAAACAGGCTATTAGTTCAGTTATTATATTGACCAGCCTACTATTTCAAAAGTACTATGAAATCAATTCCAAAAAACCCCCCAAAAAGACTTTATAGGCCAGTCGCAGAGTTTAGGATGACTGAAAAGATATGCATACGAGTTAATTCCATTACTTCAGTTCCTTTTTTTCCTTTGAACTCACCCACCTGGATTTAACTGAGATAATTACCCCATGGATGATAATGTTTTATCTGGCAACCTCTGGAGGTTGTTTTGTTTGTAATTATGTTTCTTTGCTAGCAGTAACCTCATTCACTCTATTATCACCATACCGTCAAATTCTCTTCATTGGAAAAGTGGTAGGTAGGAGTGTTGGAGTTATTGATGTTCGATTCTCAGCACCACCAAGATAGCAACACTGGCCACCGAGCAAACTCTTAACTGCTCCATTGGAAAGAAAACGAGAGAAGTCCCTCTGGATAAGGGCGTCTGCCAAGTAGCGTAAATTTGCTCAAACGTTTTCAGCAAATTGAGAGAAATCAACAACGCAATAGTTGTGTCGTTTTTTTTGGGGGGGGGGTTTGCGAGTCGGTATTTAACGAGGTGATCTGGCAGGAACATTCTTTTCTCTCCAGAAACACACAAAGTCACTCTGCACTCAGAAAGGGAGTCATTATGCAGCCAAAGTGGGACGTATTTTAACTCTGTAGCAACGACAAGCAGTGGCTGATTGATTGATTGATTGATTGATTGATTGAGATTGACTGATTAAGATTGACTGCTGCTGACACACATCATGCAGCTATAAAGCCTGCGAGGACACTGTCTTTGTCTATATCTATCTTAAATCTAGGAGTCGATCCGCTAACAAGGCACATGAGGACCGTTAGACCGAAATCTTTTTCGAACAGCTCTTTAGTCATGCATTAACATTCACATTTACATTCGCAGGATTCGCAGACAGTCCTTATCGAGAGCGACTTACAATAAGTTCATTTATACATCTGAGCAATTCTGGGGTCAGGAGTCTTGCTCAGGGGCATCTGGGAATCGAACCCGATCTTCCGATTACCAGGCCAACACCTTAACCACTAGACTACCACCTCTCCATGCAGCGTTATTGTGATTGTGTAATCAAATGAATTAAAGCGTTGACAAATCGAGCTGTCAACAAATGACTATAAGATTTTTTAACTGCACCTACATACAAAAAAATGCTGTTATATAGAGCAAGTTAACACGTTTACGAGCTTAAGTCAATTTTTCTACATGAAGATTATGATTTTTACCAGCTACTATAAAAAACTAAATAGCTAGGCCACATTTATACTAGATTTTACGGCTAGATCAGATTTTTTTTTCTCTTTACTATAGAATTAAGCAGATTTGATTTGATTTTTCTCTATGTGTTTGCTTTATACATCTGTGTGTGTGTGTGTGTGTGTGTGTGTCAGTTTTAGCAGAGTAAGCCTGCCACTCTTCCATGCTACCCATACACCCCGCCTCCTTCCCATATACACAGAAAGATCATCGATTTTCCGTCCCCCTTCAGCATTATCCTTTAAATCCTTCGGGTTCTGGTTTTTTTCAACTTCAGGATAATTTCCAACCTTCAAAAAGCTTCTGAAGTGTTTTTGGGTTGGAGTGTTTTATTTTTGGCTAAATAAATCTCCAATAAAATTCTCTTGAGATTCCAGATTTCTTGCGTATTTCATCTCAGGCCGTCTGGCGGTTTGATAATCATTCCAGTGATCACGGCAGAGCAGGAACATTTCTAAACACGCAGAGGTTTGTGTTGTTTCGAACGTCAGTGCATGTTTTCTGCTTATTCCGATTTTCTTTTTTTTCTCAGATGAAGAAATCTGAAGATGTCAAAGTCCCCTGTCATTTATGGGATAAATTGGAGATTGTGTGTTTAATGAAAAGCCTTTGCTCCAATTTAAAAAAAAAAAAACAACCCAAAACAACAAAAAGTCAGCAGGACGCATTGTCGTCTTACGATGATTGTTGTACAAACGTCGTATACTATTGATTGTGGCACAAACATTGATTCTCCCAAGGATAATCTCATTCTTATGACTGTCCCACAAACGTCTCATTTTCTTGACGCTCTCAGACGTCTAATTTCCTTGACTGTCGCACAAACGTCTCATTTTTTTGACTGTCGCACAAATGTCTCATTCTCATGACTGTGCCACAAACATCTCATTCTCATGACTGTCTCACAAACGTCTCATTTTTTTGACTGTCGCACAAACGTCTCATATTCCTGACTGTCGCACAAACGTCTGATCTTCTTGACTGTCACGCAAACGTCTTATTTTCCTGACTGTCACACAAATGTCTCATTCTCATGACTGTCCCACAAACATCTTATTCTCATAACTGTCTCACAAACGTCTGATTTTTTCGACTGTTGTACAAACGTCTTATTTTCCTGACTGCCGCACAAACATCTCATGTGTTGGTTCGATTCTGGCTCGGGTCCTTTCCAGTCTCAGCTCTTTCTCTGTCTCCCCTATTTTATCCCTCTGTCCTTTCCCTCACACTCACTCACCCTATGGGCAATTTAGAATCGCCAATTAATCTAACATACATGTTTTAGGACTGTGGGAGGAAACCGGAGAACCCGGAGTAAACCCACACAAGGACAGGGAGAACATACAAACTTTACACAGAAAGACCCCTGCCCGGGAATCGAACCCGGGACCTTCTTGCTATGAGGCAACAGTGCTAACCACGTAGCCACCCTGCTACCCTTTTGTTTGTTTAATTTGTCAGTTAGGAGCATCAATTCGTGAGTCTAAAAATGCCCAAAAGTTTCAATAATTCAATTCTCCATCAAATGCAGTGACATCGTTATACCACATGGCTAAAAAGATGCTCTAACATCCCTGATGGATTTTTCACCTACTGCATCACTGACCTCTGACCTCCTCCTCCTTCTGCCTGTTTCCTTTAACACACTTCACACACACCTTCTTTCCTTGTTAATCCATTGATCCATTTGATCAGCGCGCTCCGTAGCATGTCTAGAGAAACCCACAGCTCGCAGACAGAGACATATGAGTCATCGGAATTCTGGATCCAAATGCGAGCCTGGATCCAAACCAGTGCAATGAGTGACCGTGTGTGTTGGATGTGTGTATGTGTGTGTGTGTGTGTGTGTGATGTTTCTAGGAAAAAAACCCCAGGATGTAAATTTGATTTAGTGTTATTACTTAATTGCATACTGGCTTAGTGTGCATGTTTCTGTGTGTGTGTGTGTGTGTGTGTTTGTGGCTTCAAGGTATGGCAGAAAATTTCAGCCTGATGCTGCAGTTATGGCGTTTAAGTAAAGTGGGCGTGGCCTTAACCAGCATTTTATTACATTCTAAACTTAAACTATTAAAACTTTCTACTTCAGATACTTACACAAGTCATGATAATAATTCAGCTCCAGATGTGCAGTTATATACACTATTACAGATGTGAAAAGTAAGGGAAAGGATGTAATGTCTTTGTCAAGTGTTTGATGCGTGCATGTGTGTGGTTTTATGCATCATGACTTGTATGGACAGATGTGAAAAGTTAAATGGTAATGTTGTGATTGTGTGGGGGTCGATTTGTGTGGGGGCGCATGTTTTTGAATGGATCAAAGACTTCAGACAAAAATAGCAGTGTGTGTGTGTGTGTGTGTATTTACACAGTATCCATTGTGTAAACACAGCCCTGTTGAAACGTCAGCTTGTGCCCTGTAGACACATGTTCTGAAAAAAAATGTGATGAACATCACTGTCTAAATAGGAGTAAGAAGGTTCAACCCGAAGGTCTACCAACCCAACACCACACACACTGTACACCTCACACACACTCACACTTTCTTATATATAACATTAACTATCAGAAATATTAATTTATAATTGTAAATAGATCTTTTTCTATGGAAAAAAAACTAGCTATAGTGTGTGTGTTGAAATTGGAAAATGTATGGGATGTGATGATTGCATGACTTGGGGTTTGTTCACATGCACATGCCTGAGGTCTTTCTGTCCTTCCCTCTTCGGAAATGGGCGGCCATTTTGGCAGCTTTCCCAATCGGTTATTTGTAGTCATACAGGATGAAGCCTCTAAGATCTGCTTGAGCAAAGATAAAGCCAGAATCCACAAGCGTATTCAGAAAGTGTCGACCTGTCAAAACTGTTCGAAAGACTATCAATTTTCTTCTCCAGATTGTGATTGGACGCAGATGAGAGGAGTAAAAAAAAAAGATAGTAGGGTTTAAAAAAAACAACCTTAAGTTTAGCTGTGATTTTTTTTTTTTTAAATAAAACATTTGATTCTGGTGTGTCAGCTATCCATTGAGTTTTAAACTTAGAAATCAAAATAATAAAAATAGTGCTATAAAAACTTCCTGTAAGTTTTAGAACTTAATTTACAAACAGCTCATATTGAAGGCAGTCGGACAATATGTGAGGTTGTAGAATGTTCTACCCGACGACGTAATAGTGTAGATAAGCTCCGCTCCCGTAAAAGAAGAAGCTCGTCGACCGCTTCGACATCACTGTCTGTTTGGCCCCGCCCACCGATTTGCACGTGTACGTGAGAGGCGCAGTCCCGAATCGTGAACACATACAATCTTTGCATAACCTTACATCTGATCCCAGTACAGGGGTGCCTTGAATTACGGGTTGTTCTGGGATGGAGCTCGTAACTCAATGTCAAATCAATGTTCACCATTGAAATAATTAAAATGCCATTAATCCGTTCCAGGTCCCCCAAAAATCCGTTCCAGGGTTTTGGTTGTTTACTTCCCTAAAAATTTGCCACATCTATTCAAACAGATTTTTTATGAGGGAGGTTGAAAACAGGGCAGAAAATAGACTATTACTTCTAAATTATGATGGTTTTTTTAGTTCATGACCCCTTTAATCCTTGGGTTGTTTCTACTCAAGTCACCATTCAGTAATAATCAAATTCTTTGTCCTTTTCAAGGCTCAGCTGGGTTGAGCAGTCAATGGTTGGAATGTCTTTCTGGAGCAATCAGACAGTTCTGGAATTGGATATTACAACCTTTCGGTTACTGACTCTGAACATCCGTTGTCTCACCGTCCACTTGGAAGGGTTTTTAGGTGCATTTGTTCTCCATTCTCTGATCACAATTTGTTGTTACAAAGGCTCTTGATTCACGTCCAGTGATTAGCATACAGCCACCGTGGTGTACGGTACATCTTACCCCTCTTCTGTTCAGCTCTGCTTGGCTTCTGTCCTGACACCCTTGTAAAAGCAAGCGCCAATTAGATAAATTTTAATGTAGGTAGATCTTGCCTGAGGCAGGACATATGCTGTAAAATAGCACAGATTGTAAAACTGTATCGTCAGCTTGAGAAGAACTTTATTAAAAATGAATACAAATGGGATGAATATTAACTAACAAATACTGGGAAAAAAACAATGTTTTTATTCTGTACAGGATTCACTTCAGATTGTCAAGATGAATCAAATTAAAATTTTTAAGTCATCAATCCGTGATACGTTCAGCAATCTATGCCCTCTCGCTAATTAGTAGTTAGCGAGAGATAACATTGAGATAATATTTACACTTCTTAGGTGAGAATGATCTTACACAGGTTCACATTTGGTCGTCTAGGACAGATTTTGAACACGATTCCTAAACAATTCCTATAAACGTACACTTAAATCTGTTGTCTTTGCAGCATTCTGTAGATACCTCTATTCAGAGTGACTTACATTTATACAACCGAGCAACTGGGGGTCCAAGGCCTTGCTTGGGGACTCAGTGGTGGTAACTTGGCAGTGCTGGGAATCAAACCTACAATCCTCTGGCTAGGAGTCCAACACCTTAACCACTGAGCTATCACTTTCTCCCTTTCTAGTTTGACACATTTGCCGATTAATGACACCCACTATACTGTAGTGTAACTTCTCCCAAGAGAACCGATAGGAAGAACCAAACATGATGGCTCAATTAGAGTGACAACTTAAAACCATCACCGGAAAAAGGGGAAATGCACAGAACAGCAACAAAAAAAACTTAAGTTGTAGAGGGAAAACCAGTGTTTGTATGATGTGTCCCTGCTGCTAGCTACCAATTAGCGAGAGAACGTAGGTTACTAAACGTATCACGGGTTGATGACTTAAGACTTGATTGCATCTTGACTCTGGTACAAATTGAAGTTATGACAACTGAGATTCTTTAGCGTGACACGGAGATCATCGTACAGTCTGACAAGCACCAATCGCAAAGGACTATTAAAAGTTAGTGTTATCTGATGTAAAAGATAACTGGTGTTGTTTTTCTTCCAGGTTGGGCCCTAGTGGGCCAGCCCACACTCAGCCCAAGGTGTGGCTGACAACAGTACTTAGTGCCCACACTTAGCTTGGTTTGCTGTGGACAAGCAACCAAATTTTACATAAGGGTCCCCAACGGCAAAGTTTCTTTGGCCCACACGAGGACAAAACCCATGCGAGTGGAATGAGGGCTTGCACATGTCCACAGTGCTCACAGAAAATCCACAGTGGGCATGTTTGCTGAGTCAGGACACCATTATCGATGTTTTTTTTTTTTCTATGACGCAAAGCCTAGTTTTATTCCATACATAAATCATAATATCATGGACCTTGTAGCGAGAGTTACTCAGGAAAAATGTTTTGACTACAGCTTCAATTAAAACTTTATGTATTTCGGTCTAATTGGCATCTTGGGAAGGATGTCTTTATATGTCTTTTTATTAGCCGATGTCCTGCTTTTGTTACACGAAGCTACCGGTTCTGCGAATGCTTCAGCGAGCAGTCTGTAATAGAGTGGTGTGTTTCCCATCTGGGCACTTTTCCAAGTGTACAACTTGAGAAACATCACTTGTTCCCGTTAGCTTTCTTTCTTTTTTTTCTTCCTTTTTTTTTAAAACCTTCAACACTGCTGTTTTCTTCACAGTGCTGGATGATATTCTGTCGTTTTTTTTTCAGGGGTTTGGGCAGCGCTTGTAAAATGTTTTAGAAACAGCATTTTTCACAGCTTTTTTTTAAGATCGCCATGGGACCACACAGATTCCAACACGTATACACACACTTGAGAGTTTTAAAGTGTGTGTCTTTAACTTGAAATAAAAAAGACATTTTTTAGAGTGTAGCTGGCAGTGATGTTACTTTCATTTTACGTTACTATTCGGGATCCAGCACTAAATCCAGAACCTACTCTTACTTAGGTAATAGATGTAAAAATTGTAGATTGCTTTTTTTTTTGTGTGTTTCTATACTCTTTAAAGAGCATGAAATAGGATTGTGTGTGTGTGTGTGTGTGTGTGTTTGGTGTGTACATGTGTGCACTACCTGTGACAGAAGCTCTCGCTGATGAACATTCTCCAGGCTTCAGTTGACAGCGCCATAATGTCGCTTTCGCCTCTCATTAGCTAACAGAACCGCAAAGCTCTACAAACAGAAGTGTGTGTGTGTGTGTGTGTTTGTACCAAGAGAGCACATCCCTGACAAATGCAGATTGTCTTGTCCTTCTGATGTCACTATGCACAATTGTTTGTGTGTCACTTTCACCCTGTTCTTCCATCA